>OX463850.1:32144434-32296934 GCA_949825065.1 Odontocerum albicorne
CTTACTATGCTATGTCCAAGCTGTTACTTTTTACATACTCCACAGTAATTACTCGTATGCCTTTGTGAAAACTTTCAAAATCTTAGCCCTCCCCACTTTATCCCTGTTTATTCGGATCATTATAATAGTAATATACCACTTTAGTCCAAGAGTTTATGGCCTTAACAAGTTAGAGTGCGTATGAACACATACCAATCCTTCGCATGGATACAGATGAAATATGGTACTTCTGACATCTGTAGTATGTTAACTAGAACCAATAGAAGACGTGTTATTTCGCAAAATTTTGCTATTAACTTTTTTTCAAAAGAAGAGTAAAACCCGATATAAATTAAACGACGTTTAGATACCGTCAACTGTCTTGGCATGAATGAGCGCAACATGGATGCCAAAACTCTTGAAAGCTGTCCAAAGCATTAAACATTCATTGCAACGACTTGTTGAATGATGCAATGAATCTTTAATGCTAGGCGATAGTAAAACATAATAAACAATTGACGTTAATGTACCGATTAAATGATGCCATATAAACAAATCGCTAAGGAGAACTGTCACAAAGCGTGAGATTATAGAACGACATTTATTATACGAGATTATTCATCCATATATTCACATCTTTAAAATGTCTACCATTGTATCCGCTAGGAATGATGCTATATTCCATACAATTATTATATTTAAGACAACTTCTATGAAATTGGTTGATAGCATAAAAATGATTGGATGATACTATTTTAAGGTCGACTGAACCCCCAACCCTTGGGCTGGAAAACAAACGATATAAGACTAACCAAGTAGGCTTTAGAGGTTGAATATATTGTAAATAATGAAAGTATAGTATACTACCAAAGAATTATTGAAATAATTACTTTGTGAAGAATATATTACTTTGGAAATATTTTATTACAAGTATTGCTAGGTCTAAAGGTGAAACTGTAACGTTTCACAATTTTTTCTCTTTCGGGATAATATACTACTATATACTACTGATTAATGCCACCAAATGACCTCCGTGGCCTAGTAGGAAAGGTGCAATTCTTCCGACTTGGGCGTTCAGGGTTTAAGTGTCGTTGGTACCCGATTAAAAAAAAGGGATCCAGTCTGCCTTTTACCTATGGCATCTTTAACATCTTTCCAGTCCGTTTGCAAGATATTGCAACATGGCAATAAGCCCATAAGGTTGTACACTATATTAAATAACAAATATGTAAAACAATAAAATTGTTTCGCCCATTATATACCCCCTTTGTTTTCCCTTCATTGTATAATAATTTTCAAGTTTCAATTAATCAAGTTTCACTTCATTGTATATTCATTTTAATATATTAATTTTGGATTTGAAGGCGAAATTGCGGTGAACCGGACATGTGATACGCATGAGTGACCATATACTTCTAAAACGCGTCTTGTACGGAGAAATGGTGGGCAAGCGAAGATTTGGTGGGCAGAGGAAGCGTTATAAGGACAGTATGCGAGAGTCGCTTACTTTGTGCGGGGCGCCTGAGGACTGGGAGCAGGTGGCTCGAGACCGTGAGGGTTGGGAGCCGTATGTTCTCGGGTTGATGGCGTCTCAGCGGCTAGACGTGTGAGAAACAGTCAGCGCGCTGCGAACATGCGTCAGCATGGCCAGGCGGCTCAGCAGGGTTCACATGTCTTTGAAATTTGCGGGAGGTAGTGCGCATCTAGGATCAGGCTGTTTGTTACAGAAGATCACATGATCGACATGGAAGAACAGCTAAAGATTGACGTTTGAGTGGCGAAGGGATCCTAGACTACGAAGCTCGGCAACGACGACAATAATTTTCACAATGTGCATAATTAAAGGTTATGCGGAAAAATAACACTTAACATTGAAAATAACATCGAAAAGAAAAACATGGCTTGGCAATTGTTATATACTCGTAATATTACCTGGCACAACTAATTGCCAATATAAATTTATTTGTATTTATATTCCTTAAGTAATTTTCAAGAATATATAACATGTTTTTTTTTCCAATATGAATAAATTAAATTTCGTTTCTGTCAATTTCCAGAAGCGTATATCACGTTTTCAGAAGCGTATAACACGTTTTCAGAAGCGTATAACACGTTTTAAAAAAATAAATGGTTTAGATTTGGTTTTTGTCAATTATCACGAACGTACATGTTTTTCCCAATATAAATTAATTCAACTTTTTTTCTTTCATTTTTCCGAGGCGTTTAAAATGTTTTTTTTTAAGTATGGTTGTTTCAAAATAAAACAGATAAATCACAGATCCCTTATTGAATGACGACCCGTCACTGAAGTTGGTATATGTTTCAGAGTAGAAAAGATAATTTAATAAAATATTCACACATTGTACTAACTTGAATAACCCTCGTAAACGTGACATTAAATGTCAGCTGTAATTGTAATAAAATTTTCAGCTATTTATTTAATGCTTAAATCTAGCGTTCTGAACTGAAGAACTATTACGAAAAAGCGTAATATAAATTCCTTACTTTTTATTTTAAATTTGTTGATAAATTATTTTCAAACATTTTTTAATAAATTAACAGTGATGAGAATTGTATTTGATGTGTTTTACAGTTTATTATTTCACGTTTTTTTTACCGTTCTCCCATTAGGGGGGTTATTCGGCTTGATACTATTATGTATTCTTGCATACCACCAAATAGAGTGGAAACATACATGATAAAAGGGAAGGAAAGATATATGATAGATGCCTTCGAGATGTTGTGTTGGAGGCGGATGATCCCTATCACATGTACAGTAAGGCGTATCAACTTTTCTATTTTCCAAGAAATGCAGAATGCAGAAAAACTTTCCACAATATGCAGAAAAATAATCCTTACTTACTTTGGACGTGTTGCTAGAAAAAAAGATTAATGTCTGGAGAAGCTGGTGATCGCCGGGACAGTTACAGGGAGGGGAGCAAGAGGAAATTTTTTGTATAATATAACTATGAGATGGAATAATCAAATAAAGGAGACAACATACTCATCTTCAAGCGCTGCATTCGACATGACCCAGGATCGGGAGAGATAGAGACAGGTGATGTGTCGAGTTGAAAATTACACAGAAAACATTTATGGAATTATGATAATTTTATAGTAACACATGTAAAATAATGAAAATTACAAAATAAACATATGTGGAATAATGAAAATCACACAGTAAACATATATGGAGTAATGAAAATCATACAGTAAACATATGTGGAATAATGAAAATCATACAGTAAACATATGTGGAATAATGAAATCACACAGTAAACATATATGGAGTAATGAAAATCATACAGTAAACATATGTGAAATAATGAAAATCATACAGTAAACATATGTGGAATAATAAAAATCACACAGTAAACATATGTGGAATAATGAAAATTAGAAAGTAAACATATGTAGAGCAGTGAAAATTACAAAGTAAACATACGTGGAACAATGAAAAATATATAGTTAACATATGTGAAATAATTAAAATTACACAGTAAATATATGTAGGATGATAAAAATTACACAGTTAACATATGTGGAGTAATGAATATTACACAGTAAACATTACAAGGATTTAAATTAATGTTAGAAAAAATATTGCTTTAAAATATATTTTATCATAGAAAAAATATTGTTGTAATTTTTAATAAATAAATTAAACATTCTTATGAAATCAACATTCATATACGTATAGTGTCTGGAGATATTAAAAGGATTTTTATCCGAGGCATATAAATAATTATGGCTTAAAACAATTTTAAAGCAATTCCGCAAACCATAAATTAGCCAACGTATTTCATGTGTTTTCTGAGAATATTGAAAATCGTTGAAATTTCTATTTTTGATTTAGCAAACCATTATTATCAATACTAGAAATTGGTTAGCATTCATGTTACGCAAGTTGGCGCCCTAGGTTTGATTCCTGGCGGATAAACGTCTGAACTTGTTTTGACTTTGACTTACGTGGCGTGTGCAGTTTTAAAAATCACTTGAAGGTAACTGTTTTTGGGAGATCATCTAAATGTTTTGGGAGGTCATTAAAAATCTAAAATGTTGTTATATCAACACTACACTACACCTAACGCCGATACACACATTGGAAAATCTTCAAATGTTTCTTTGTAGTTTATCTTCTTTTGATAAGTTATCTTTGATTTTCTTAAAAAATATGTTTTTATAAACATATGCTGACGAGAGGAAGTACTTATCTAAATCTTATGGCCGCAGTCCCTACCTTCCTATCCTTACACTCAACTTTTCGGCGTCTTGTAGTGGTAATGAATTAAAACAAGTGCATATCGATAAATTATATATAAATCCCATTTTGTTTTCCATCTCCGTGGCCTAGTTGACTTTGCTTGACTTTCATCCGGGGATTTGGGTTTGATCCCCGATGGTATCAGTAAAAGAGTTTTAGTCTGATAACAATATGCATACACGCAATACTTATGTTGATCCCCGATGGTATCAGTAAAAGAGTTTTAGTCTGGTAACAATATGCACACACGCAATACTTATGTTGATCCCCGATGGTATCAGTAAAAGAGTTTTAGTCTGGTAACAATATGCACACACGCAATACTTATGTTGATCCCCGATGGTATCAGTAAAAGAGTTTTAGTCTGGTAACAATATGCACACACGCAATACTTATCTTGATCCCCGATGGTATCAGTAAAAGAGTTTTAGTCTGGTAACAATATGCACACACGCAATACTTATGTTGATCCCCGATGGTATCAGTAAAAGAGTTTTAGTCTGGTAATAATATGCACACACGCAATACTTATGTTGATCCCCGATGGTATCAGTAAAAGAGTTTTAGTCTGGTAACAATATGCACACACGCAATACTTATGTTGATCCCCGATGGTATCAGTAAAAGAGTTTTAGTCTGGTAACAATATGCACACACGCGAGTGTTGTTGCCTCTTGTTCGCGTTGAAATATTTTTAACACTTGGAACAACGAGTTCTGTGTCTACTCCAGTGGTTCTTTACTCTAAGAATCGATTAATGATGTCGAAGATATTTCTGTCTTTTACCACGCTCTTAGTATGTCTTCACAACTAATTCGGATAAGTTACAGGGTGCCATATGAATGAGTGAGTGATTTCCCATTTGAAAGTTTCCAGGATGGCTTCTAAGTTCAACACAGAAAGCTCAGGAAACTTCGAGTTTCCTGAGCTTTCTGTGTTGAACTAAACAAATAAAAGACAAATCAGCTGAACATTTTAAATATCAATGTGGTTAATCTCAGTGTTCTGGTAAATGCGAAATTTACTTCAAATATGCAGATCACTAGTGACGCTACCACAAGAAAAGAAAAACGAGGAAATAAAGATAACCTTCAAACGGAGCAGAACTAAAAATATATAACTCGATGTTAATATCATAAATTGAATCGAAAGACCACAGGAGCTTTGATTTGAAATGATTATGAATGTACGTTTCTGCGGTAATAAATTATACACAAAAATCTCAGATAATTTTTTTTCAAAGAAAATTTAAGCGATATAAAACAGATTAGAATCGACCATTGAAATTGTACGAACTTTATTTGAAATACGCAAATAAAACAGTTGAATAAAAAGCTGAATCTTTCAAAAGTGATATTGAAAAGAATCTTAATTATTAAAAAAAATATAAAGTTTTAATTATTATAATGAAATATACAAAGCATTCCCTTTTCTTCTTAGCACTTGTTCTCGTCCTAAAGCAGACATGTTTCACAAAACAAATACAAAAATCAATGAAACTTATACATATAGAGCAGGTGGATAAGATTTTTCGGAGTGTTGTACTACGTGGTTTGGCTTATGATACCAACGTTTCGAAAACATTGCAGTTTTCATCTTCAGAACTCTAAACAGCGCTGTATAAATTATCATTTTATTATTATTATTAAACCATCTCAAAGTGATTTTCGTCTTACTCGACACAATATGGCCTTAAATTCACATTCATCCCTTATCACTATATTCCGTATTCAGTTATAAATTTTCACCCCCATGTGTTCTTCTCATTGCCATTAAAACGATGTAAATTCTAAATAATGTATTGTGGACCATTAGAAAAAAAGAAAAAAAATTACGAAGAAAATGTATGTAGATGACAATACAAATTTATAAAACCTGACACATAAAAACCAACTTCCAAAGCAGTAAACTACTTTTATAACCTGTCAAATCCTGCGACTACCACTCTACAAGACATACATTTAATTTGTTTCCTTTCATCAGGGAACTCCTCGGCTCACCGTGGCTAAACCCAAGCTATTGGAATAACCAATTTCACTCTGGCCATAGGAGCTTTAGTTTCAATCTTGTCCCTTTGCCCTGTTGTAATTTTTGCGGCCGTCTGGATCAATCCGCAGATCACATTTTGTAGATCGAGTCAATAATATCTGAAAGCATCTTCACTCAGATTAACATCGGTTCATCTTCGGACCGATTGGCTACTCCAATCTAGTGGCGTTAAAATATAGTTTTGCCACATTCGAAATTTTCTGTGAGTGAAAATTCGTGAGTGAAACTAAAGCATTATATCCACTAGACCAGGGGGGGGCATACATGAGGTCAACGAGAGCCACATTCTGGATTTTCATATGTATAAAGAGGCACACCATAGTCATAATTGCGTCACGTTCTCACGTAGTATTATATACACAAATCCAAATTGATTACATATTCTACACAAATCTTAATTGATACCTATATAAAGTATAAAAAATACACACATTAGAATATATAAAAATAGCGCAGAATACGGTTTGCGTGGTTTGCGCACATAAATACGCAGGAGATGCGCGCGCACCCTACACATTGAAATCACAGCACACACGTATACACCAATACTTGCGTCTTTGACAGTTGCATTCATACATGCGCATCTTGTCACTTACAACATTTAGAATGGAAAATCGCGAAAATACAAGTATAATGGGGAAATAAAGTATCTATATTTTTATAAGAGACATTGGGAGCTACACTTAACCCAACGAAGAGCCGCATGCAGATCTCGGAACCGCATTTGCCCATGTCTGCACTAGATCATGGACATCTTCACATCCAAATGCTTGAAATATTTGAGTTCTTCTTTTCAATCTAGATGGAAACTTGGTGAAAATTGAGTCAATAATTTTCAAAAGAAACTTATATTCAGCCTTAAATCGTTCATCTTTGGGCCGATTGGCTGCTCCGATCTAGTGTCGTCAAAGTACAGTGTTGTTGCATTCGAAGTTTTCTGTGCAAGTACTGGTAACTTGCTTTGCTATTTAAACTCCAGGCTTTTAGCCACTTTATATGTATAGGGTCTTTCAAATTGAGCGGTTTTTTTATTACATTTTTAAAAATTCTTGAATAAAACACACAATTAGCTTTGATTTCAAAAAACTTTTTATTGACCATTGAAGTATAATGTATGACATTTACACACAAAAAACAATATCCGCCAAATGTCCACCTTTTGCAATTCCTCAGATGTCCACTCATTTGTCAAAATTTTCGATGACATTTTGGCATAATTGCGTTTCTAACTCATCAACAACGCTAATAATTTCGTCTTTGAGCTCAGGAATTGATCGGGGGTCATTATTATAGACCTGGCTTTTCACGTAACCCCAGAGAAAATAGTCCAACGGTGTCAGATCACATGATCTCGGTGGCCAATTAACATCACCGTTTACAGAGATTATAATACATAAAACAATTCAACTATTTGAACACGTTGTTGTATTGTATACGACTCTATTTTTATAAATTCCATACATTACACTTCTCAAATGTCACAAGACCCAAACAAGTTCGCGACGCCATCTGTGTTTTATCCAAGAATTTAAAAAAAAGCTCAATTTGAAAGACTCTATATACTTACCGCACTGCGAGTCATTTTCTTCCTCTCGTGATGTCAGACCTTAAGTCTGCTGTCGCTACTATCTTCTTTTCACATTCAGATGTGCTGTCAACGGAAAATGAGTCTCTTTGGGCAGTTCTTTCTTCGTCCCTATGTGACGTAAAATTTAAAAAAAATTAAGTAGATTTCGATTTGGTGAAGGGTGGTGGATCGACCTGAACTGACTACCACTTTTAAAGGGCGTCTTGGGGTCACTAAATGACGTTTTAGTAAAAAAAATAGGTCGGTTCAAATTAATTCTGGCGTCCAGTATGTTATACCAAGTCTATGATATAAGGCAGACTTTTCTCACACAATTTAGCTGTAAACGTTTGTTTCATGAAAACATAGAAATGGGGTCATCTAAATATAATTCGTCCGTTCCATTTTCAGAACCAATATGTGATTTTTCATAAATAATTTGACTGTTTTATTTATTTTCAAACGTGACCTAATATCTATGATATAATTGTAAACGGGGCTGGAAATTTATTATGAAACCTTTCGGTTGGAAATTAATTTAATATCTTTACCAGAATAACAAGTGTGGGACTTTTTCAATGAATCTTTTTTGATTATTATTATTTCGTGGAAGGTTTGTGATGAAAACAATAAACATTATTTACGTATCTATTTACGGTCGATTTCGATCATTTTCAATTTCTACAGAATACAATTAAAATTCAGAATGTGCGTGAACATAAAATACAAGATGTTAAAATAAAAATATAAATTTCAAAAACGAACATAATGCATATACAGTACCCGGCGGTAAGTTATACACATCGGGCTTAAGAAAGAGACTGTCGGTCATAATCGTCTAACTTCGGCTTTGTAGAGAGTTGTCTCTGTCGCACGCACACTTGACAAATCACGACGGAACACATGTATGAATGACGGAAACGACGCTCTACAAAGCCGAAGTTAGCCGATTATGGCCGAAGTCTCTTTCTTAAGCCCGATGTGTATTACTTACCGCCGGGTACAGTAATTTGCAGTAAAAAAGAAGCCCATACGTACTACTACACAAAACAAGCATGGGCTTTGAAGGTCCAGTGCCGTATGCCATGTGAGAAAAAAATAATATTATATATTTTTAACACACTTCAATGGACACGCTTACATACTACATTTCAATGGGCACGCTATGACCTCCATGACCTAGTGGGTAAGACACTTGACTTCAAACCCAGGTCTGTCTATAAGTCTAGTTTTCTCTAAAGGTATGTTCAACATCTTTCTGGCTGGTTTGCAGAGATTGCTATATGGCAATAAGTTCGCCAGGTTGTACTGACAACGAAAGTGTAATACAATATAATACCTCTACACTTATATTTTCCTTCTTCGTTACAGATTAAAAATCACTTTTAATTTTTTTTTACATTTTTAAGTAAAATAAAGCGTGAGCAAATATTTTATTTAATGCGTAGTATATATAATGTATAATTTTTTTTTTCAATTTAATAATTCTATTATTTAATTGACAAAAAATCTTTTTATTACGTCTGAACATAGTGTTGAATAAATAAAGCCATGAGTAAAAATGTTATACTTTTGATATTGAGCTGTCAGATGATGTGTCGGGACGATATTTTTATGTTTTATGTGATATTTTATTTGGGAAATTTATATAATATGTCATTTACCAACTGTTCAGAATCGTTATAAAAAATACTCTGCATGGATTAATCGTCTATTGCTGTAATAAAATTTAAGTGAATATAGTCTCTCTTTCTCTCTCATTGTCGTCCTTATTTTTGCAATACATACTTTGTTAAATTGAGTGATGGGAATGATACATTAGAATTTTACATTCAATATTTTCAAACTGCGATCTACCGCGGGTAATTAAAATCGTGGATAAGAGGGAACTACTTTATTATTAATTAAAAGCTGATTGATAAAAATAAGTACTATACCTACAAAACAATAAATCTAAAAGATACACATATTTGTATTAAAGTACTAATAACATACTCGTAAAGATATATAAAATTAATCATGAATACATTCTAGCTTCTCTATTTTCAATTCAGGATACGAATGTTTACATATTGAGTTTATGTATAAACTGTTCTCAAAACAGCTTGCTAAACAACACAAAAACAGGAAGTTTGTTGTGAAGGTAACATAGTAATGGTTCGTTCGAAATGTTCGAAAATTTCAAAGATGTTGTCCACTAGTTTTGTTTTCCACTTAAATGTTTTTTTCAAATTTGTTGTCGTGTTTTGGTTTAAATAAAGAGTCCCCAAACTTTTTTCGGCCGCCGACCCCTTTACCAAAAACTTTTAAAACCGTCGACCCCCTAGTCATTCACTTTACTTACTCAAATTAATAAGTTTGTACAGTACTCGATATTAAATATTTCACTAGATATCAAACTTTTCATTGTAATCACTTGTAATTAAGGATTGAAAAAGATAAAAGGACTACGGATTATGGCATTATCTTGTGCAACATTTAATATTGAAATCTGCGCTGACGAAAATTAAAGCAAAAAAATACGAGCAGAGTTTTTTTTTAATTTTTGACATTTATGAAATAAATATGTAAATTCAATATAAGTACAAATATTGAAATTACTTTATTAAACATCAAAATGAAGTGAAAAAATCAACATATTCAGACAAAATTAAACACCAACAAAATTACAACATCGAAAAATTTTAACCAGAATTATAAAAATAATAATACCAAATAAATAAGCTTCAAAAACTGAATTAAATGAGATGTGTGCACCTGATAATCTGTCAACAATTTATCTAGGTACCTATTGAAATCTTAGATATTTTGAAGTAAACAAATAGCAGTTGTAAAGGGGTCTATTTTTTCTGTTGTCGACCCACGATTTTTTTATTGAAACTATCGACCCCTAGAAAAATCAAATCGACCCCAAGCGGTCGATTTCAACCACTTTGGGAACTTTTGGTTTAAATAATGACCGACTTTTCAAAGATGTTGCAGTCTTCATCCTAAGAGTGATATCAATAAACATATTCGGTAATTAACACCGCTTTGAGGATGAAGGCTGCAATACCTTTGAAACGTCGAGGTTATATTCGTACGTCTTCAGGTTCTATTCGTGGCGTATTCACTTCAGAAATAGTTTTACTCTAAAGCCATTTCACATAGGTCTAAATGTGAACCTTCGATTGCCCTCCGAGTGGACTAAAGAGCATGGCTTTCTCATTAATATTAATCCTGCGAAATCACTGACTTACTTCTTCCGGTATTACTGTATGGCTCTATCATACAATTAAATAAAACAGTTAAAAACCTAGGAATGTTAGTGGATAACATTCTTTCATGACGATATAACATAAATTAGGTAAGTCAAAGGAACCTATTATGCATTCATTCATTTAAATTGTTGCCAACATTTCTGTCCCGTCGTCCTTCTTTAATCTTGTCGAAAATATCCAGCATCTTTCCAATCGTGGACTTGCGTTAGGCTCAAACAGAAATATTTTAGTAACTCTCCCAGCTCACCGCTCTTCTTTTTTTACGTCGTCTTTTACTGTTCATGCAGTGGGATTCTGGAACCAGTTACGAACTAATGTTAGACTTGCTCCGCTATTGCATGTTTTAAAAGGCGACTGAAAACTCTTAATTTCAAGTCAGTAATGTAACATGTTCCATTCCTCTCCAATATAACTACCGTTTTATTTTGATTGATGTTATCTCACTTTTATACTTTTGTCTGATTGATTTGAAGAAATCACCGCCTGACGATGAGCTCACCAGATTGTTTTCTAATTAAGTGTCAAAACAAATAATATAAATAAATAAACAAAACACCTGACTTAATGTTAATCTGTAGCTTATATACTGATTATCATAAATTGTTAAAGCGCTATTAATTAACACAAAAATAACGCGTTAAGTGTAAAATCTTTGCTTAACGAAACGCTGCAGCAGATTAAACCTGCCGATCATTTTGAAACTTTGATCTCCTTGTCATCGGAACCTTAGGTTAGATCTGTCAAGAATGTGTGATGCTAAAGTACAACGCGCACAAACGTCTGCCATCCTTCTTAACGAAAGGCTGCAGCTAATTAAATCTGACGATTATTTTGGAACTTGATCTCCTTGTATCGGAACCTTGGGTTAGATATGTCAAGAATGCGTTATGCTTAAGTACAACACGCACAGGCGTCTGCCATTCGCATGATGGCCGTCAATCATACTAAATCACGGAGAATTGACTTTAGTATTGAATAAAAGGGTTATCTGCACCTTTTGAGTAGCTTTCGTAACTCTTTTGTATCTTCGTTCCTAACAACGCCATAAATGAAGCCATGATTATTTTGAACACACTAACTCAAATTCCTTGACGCTACTAATTAAAATCCAAGTTGGGTGCAAGAAGGGTCACGAATCATCATAACATTTTGTATATCGAGAGTTTTTCAAGTAAGTTAAAGGTTTTCTTTAAATATATTTGTCTTTTTCCAGGATGACGAGCTACCGGGTCCATCAAGCAACAAGCTTCACAAAACTCCTTGGGGAAAGATGAAAGATATCATACAGACGAGGAAAGAATCTGTAAAGAAGATGCAGAACCGTAACAGTATTAAATCACATTCGGATGGGAAAACGAGCGAAAACCACTCATTATCAGAAGTTACGGGATGCATTTCACATTCAGAATCTGCAGAAATAGTCCACGAAGCTGGCTTGAGAACACCAAAAAGAAAAACATCGAGCCAAGAGAAGACTGAAACAACGGCACATCATGAGACTATAGAAGCTTTAAGGAGAACAACGCCAACATTAACAGTAACGATGCCATCATCCGAAGAGTTAACAAAGACGAGCAAAAATGATCTGAATAAAGATAATTTACCAAAAAGTACCAGTCAACCCCATGTTGGATCCAATAAACATCAGACCCTTAAGAAGCAATTGAGTTTAGATCAAGTTAAAAAGGTGATGCCAAGACCACAAGATTCTAGCGACCCTGATACGAGTTCTCCGGTGCCAAATAGAAGTGATTCTAAATGGAAGAAAGTGAAAAAGGCATTTCTGACTTCTGCGTCCATGTCTACTCCATCCAGTCCATCGAGACATTCGGCGTTCTTTGCAGATTATGGTGAGTATTTTTTTTATAATTTACTTCTATGAATACCATATTGTTTACTTTTATGCATAAAATATAAAGTAGCTGAATACATTTAAAAAAATATTATATGTACAAACCGTCAGAGGTAGGATAAGAGGACATAGCACCATACTTCCCAATTTCGACACACATATTGGGCTCTTGCACATCAATACACCTTACGATTTTTCTTAGCTCTTATTTTCTTCATTTTGAAATATTATCCACTTGATTAAAATATTATTATCTTGGTCTTCCTCTACCACACCTTCTACTCACATTTGCACTGTATATTTGTTTTGTTAGTCTTTCTTCGTTTATTCGCTATAGATGTCCAAACCATCTCACAGTCCTCTTCGTCATCTTCCTCAACACATCAGCCGTAAGTTCACATTCATCCCTAATCACTTAATTCCGTATTCTGTCATACATTTCACCCCATGTATTTATCTTAGTGTACGCAAATCTACAGCATTTATTAGAAAATATAATTGCAAGGGTTTTTTACGGATTTGTCAACAAAAAAATTTGGTATTTTCTGACTTTTATAGCTAGTGGATATTTCTACTAAGTTTTGTGTTATCCATAAGCCGCGTCTTCACTTGCTAGTTGGTAGTGCTGTAACGAAATTTTCAAGAGAAAGAAAAAAATGTAGCCTCACGTTGCGGAATTTTTCGACTCATGAAAAGATATTCGGAAAAAAAGTATGTTACTGTGCACAATCTTTGATATTCAACAGCACAGAATCAAAAATATTTGGTGTCTTGGATATTTAAAGTGTTTATCATTATTTGTCCAAAACTCCACCTTGAATGAGTCAACATTTACATTTTACTTTGTATTCTTACTTCAAGTTTCAACAACATACACTTACAATAATTTACATAACATAGTAATTGCAAAGCGATGTGGGATGCTCTGAGTGCCTTATTAAGTTCAAGAGCATGCTTGGATCAGATTTTCTTTTCACATGTGGTTTAAAAAAATGTATGGCAAAAAATAGGAGACTACTGTGTGTTTGTGGACTTAGAAATAGTATATGACTGATTAATAAGGGAAAGCTTTGGAAAATCCTAAAAATGTTAATTAATACTTGGTTGTGCGTCATTATATACTGGAAGTAGAACATGCATTAGAGTGAACGGTGTCTTACCTGAGTGGTTTAATATTTGAAAAGAGGTAAAGCAAGGGTGTGTCATGTTACCCTGGTTGTTTAATATTTACATAGATTCGTGTGTGAAGTAACTACAGAGGTCAATGGGAAGCATTCAAATGTCGAATGGAAATGTCTGGGGATTGCAGTATTTTTTTATTATATGTTATTTTTTTACAATGTACGACATTTTATCGATCATTAAAAAGGTTCAAATTATAATTTAGAGTGCGCATGAATATAAATATTGTACAATTGGTCACAAACATTTACATGAATCATATACGAAAAATATCGAAATGCAATACACACGTGCATACCATCCATCACACATAACTTACGACAGATCAAGGTTCAGGCAATCAAAGACCATAAAAAGGATAGGCAAAAATTATGCCTGAGTATTTAACTTAATTCAATAAAAAAAATACACATCGAAAGGTCAACATATTTATTAACAAATATCTTGAAAAATTTGAGAGAAACAAAGGTAACGGAAAGAAAGAGAGAAGAAAATTCAACGAGAATCCCGCCATGGCGTCGGATTCATGGCTCAGACAATAAAAAACGCTGTCTAAAAGAACCTTTAAATGCTTGAAGACTGTCACCAAGTATGTATGGTGAATGCGGATGAATTAAAGAGTCTGATAAGCGAATTGTATGAGAAATATAAAGAGAAAGATCTGAGAATGAATATCGTAAAATCAAAAGTAAGTAGTTATCTCTCAAGAAACATTTCATAGACACAGGTTCGAAAGATACAATCCCATTAAGGGGCTTGAAATATTATATATATGTATATATATATATATATATATATATATATATATATATATATATATATATATATATATATATATATATATATATATATATATATATATATATTTTTTTTTTTTTTTTTTTTTTTTATTTATTTTTTATTTATTCCAAACGATAAATGTTTGCTAAAACAAATTTCTGCTTTCGTTTTCATATGTTTAGTAATACTATATATGTATGCGTGGTTAGAAATGAATTATTCGTTACAACTAGTGCCAAAATTTTATTCTCGGTTAAAGAAGATTAATGACGGTGCAAGTGGACCCAGAGATTAGACGTTTTTTAAGATTAAGGGAATATTCCTATTAACTTTCGCCAGGGACGCCAGTCAAATAATTATTTCCATAGTTTTTTTTTACTTGTGCTAATTTAATATTATACCAATAATTGTGTTGTTTTATTATACTCGTATTACACTTTCGTTACGTAGTGGGCTCATTGACATGTAGAAATCTCTTCCCACCTTCAGAAGGACTTCAGAAGAAATATCTAATAAGGTCTTAAGTGAAAACCAGACAATTTTTTTTTAAATATCTGGACTCCGATGGGTTGGAAGACAGGCGTTTTACTAACTAGGTCACGGAGATCATCACAAGCGGTCGAACCTTAAGAGGACGACACTATTTGACAGACATGTTACAACGAAACGGAAGTCCTAGGAGTGAATTTGAACAATGAAGAATGAATAGATCTCTTCGCGTTTTGATACGCATGCCATGTTTTATTATAATGTTTTAGTGCAACATATACATTTTTACTCTTGTTTTTATCAAACAAGTTTTCAAATTTTTTATTGTTTTGTACGTGTTTTTTTTTTACTTGTTAAATTTGTTCGTTGTACGGCTTAGAAAAAACTTTAATGTACAAAGGACTTTTGAAAATAATAATAAATGAGGTTTAAATTAATAAATAGAAAGAAGGCGGAATGAAGACATCAGAAATGAACGCATGGATAAAATGGATACTTAAAGTAAGATAAAGAAAAGAGTGTTAAGATGGTTTGGAGATTTTTATTTATTTATTTTCTCAAAACAGGCTTAGCCCAATTACTTTGAAAAATACAAGAAATGTTAACATTAAAAATAAAGAAATATTATATAGAATAAAAAAAATTATATAAAATAAAAAATAATGTTTATGCATACTTATATACACACAAACATACACATATATTGAAAGTCACTTAAGTACGTTGATGAGTGCTTTCTAACTTAGAAGAGAATTTACTCTTGCTTTTGGTAATGTGATATGAAATATGTCAATATCCGAAGCAGTCCCGTTCGAAAGAGTTAAGGCCCTTCCAACAGGCATAGCGGCTGGAAGACCCGTTCTTGCGTATGTTATTGAGAACAATTCTTGCCGGCGCAATCTAGTGTAATCATTAGAAACATTTAACGCTAATCTTTGTAGTAATGCTGGACAGCTCACAACTCCTCGAACGAGTTTGACAACGTATACCAGGAGACGTAGATCTCTTCTTACGCTCAAGGAGTTATACACATGTAGATAATGAATGACTAAGTGAATATACAAGTCAGAAGAGCAAGGTATACGGTGGAAGAGGTAGACCGAGAAAATATGGTTAAATAAAATTGATCAGATTTTGAAAGAAGGTAAAGTGAGAAGTGTGAATAATAGAATATTGTACATGACGAGTAGATGATTGTGGAGGGGACGAAAGTTGTTTGCTTTGGTAGAAAAGTTTGAAGATCTGTTTCTCTGCTTATCCCGCAAGGAGCACGACGAGATGATATGTGTGTATAACAATGGCTGTTTTCTATCATCGCATTACACCGATTCTGAAACATAACCGTCGTATCTGTTTCCACATCATGTCTGACTAATTTAGCCAATATTGCTCACGATTGTCTGGTCTCCGAGTGCGCCATGACTCATCGTATATTTATACATTGTGACTCTGCGTAAACGTGCACCGTTCAACATTATGTATAACATGCTTCTTTGACGATGCTAGAATAACTTCCGGTGCTGCAGAATAATCTCTGCATTGGATCATGCATCGATGATGATTAACTTAGAAATCAGACCATAGTTTCTTGTACTAAATCTAATAATAAGATAATTTACCACAGGAATTGAAGCCAATAACAATAATAAACGCATATATACCAAATTAAATAAAAAAACAAAAAGGTGCGAAAAATTCAGCCAACGGATCAAAACGTGATTGTTGTCACAACATGAGTTTTAGTACTAGAACTTGTTGCTCGTGATTAGTCCCCCAACTTATTAAATTAATTTTTAACAAAGGAACCCAAACTTTTAACAACCTCCGTAGCCTAGTTGTTAAAACGTCTGTCTTCTTACACGGAGGTTTCGGGTTCGATTCCAGTTGGAACAAAGATTTTTTAAAAGCGTCTAGTTTTGACTTGAGCCATTATAAACAACATTTTGGTTTGTTGGAAAATATTTCAATTAAGATCTTACAAACAATTATCTGGTTCATTTGGAAAGATTTTCACATGGCAATAAGACCACGGAGTTATACTGTGTACCACGAAAGTGTGATTACATTATTCACTCGGGCGCTACTATAGCTGTCAGACATGATTTGTTTAATACTAGTGGGTTTAAGTCTCGAGTTAGAGCAACTTTGAGAGTTTGCTCTCTAAACGGCGTTATATAATTGTACTTTTAATTAATTTAATTTAATTAAATCCGCACGTTTTACTATCATTTTCCGGAAGATCTACAAACGTTTCTTGGTACGGTACCCGGCAGTAAGTAATACACATCGAGCTTAAGAAAGAGACTGTCGGCCATAATCGGCTAACTTCGGCTTTGTAGAGCGTCGTCTCTGTCGCACGATGCACTAACAGTCTCTCGTCGGAACACGTGTATGAATGACAGAGACGACGCTCTACAAAGCCGAAGTTAGCCGATTATGGCCGACAGTCTCTTTCTTAAGCCCGATTTGTGTTATTTACCGCCGGGTACTGTAGTTCGTCTTCCCTTCGTAAATTTTCTTACCAAATATGTTTTTCATTTACATATGCAAAAGCGGGAAAATTCCTTATCTAATACTCGCTGCTACTTTCTTCCTATCATTACACTCAATATTTTTAGTTAATAAGTTCCTTTCCTTTCCTCTCCACCATCCCTTCCTTTTCTTTTGATTGATGATATCTCACTTTGCATGAAAAATAATGTTCGGGTGATTGTCCGTCTTTGTGGGGTTCGTGGGCATATGCTCACGTATGTGTTTATGGATTTCGTGGGGATTGATAGACATTTGAATGATTTATGCAACCATGTAACATGCTTCATTTACTTTTGTCTGGTTGGTTGGAAGAGATTGCTGCCTGACAATAAGCCCGCCAGATTTTGTTTGCAATAAAACTGTTAAATGAATAAAAAATAAATGAATAAATCTGTCAATAAAAGATGATTTGATCTCAGTTGAAGCATCCTTGTGGAGAATCTACTATCTGAACGGTGCTATTAAATTGTTATATTAAAAGAATGTCATTATTAAAGGAATTAAATGATAATCAATTACTGGTAAAAGCGTAAAAATGTTTTTAATGTTCATATCAGAAAGATACGGGCAACATTCTAGTTTATTGTAATTATAACAAATGATAGCAACAAACCCTGATCCATATTATTTGCGAGTGTCCACTTGAAATGACTTGTTTTGTAATACATATCGATACTTATTATTATTGTATATTAGACTTGTCATGTAAATAAATAAATATAATGACTGGCACTTGATGCGATATATTGAAAACAATGTCACATTTGAAAAATAATCACAAGTGATCGATCTCACATGAACTAAAACGATTGTTTGAATAATGTGAACATTTAAAACCGTTACTAGTTGAAAAATAAAATGCAGCTTTAATAAGTCTTATGACTCGACGACTCGATCCGAAAATCACATGCAATTCTCTAGAAATGTATTGTTTATAATTAAGGCATTAACATTGTGGAGGTTTAAAGACATTGTAATTTGTTTTATCAAACACTGTTTATTCCACTTTTAGTAACTGTATAACCCTACCGGTTTCAAGGGAGCTTGCCTCATCATCAGGGGAGCACAAGTTTTGTTTGTGATCGCCTGATGATGAAAGGAAAGCCTTGAAACCAGTAGGGTTATACCGTTATAAAAAGTTAATAGACAGTGTTTAATGAAACAAATTACAATATCTTGAAATGCGTAATTTTGTAGAGCAAATTTAAATACATTTTTTAAATTTCTATTATCAAAAAATATTTTTTAAATTCTTGCAAGATGAGCTCCGTGGTCTAGTTAGCAAGATGCATCACCTTCTAGCTAAGGGTTTAAAGTTCGACACCCAATGGTACACAAAAAAATCTAACTAAAGAAAAAAAGAGTCCCAGTTTGTGAAAAGAGTTAGTCAGGTAACAATATCCGCACGGGCCTAATACGTGTGCGAGTATTGTCTCTTCACGTGGATTTGAGTTACCAATCTGTGTAATAACGATGACCTCCGTGGCCTGGTGGTAAGACGCTTGTCTGCCGATCCGGAGGTTGCGGGTTCGATCCCCGCTGGAATCCAGATTTTTTTAAATGGAATTCCAGTCTGGTTTTCACTTAGGGTCCATTTAAACATATTTCTGGTTGGTTGGAAGAGATAGCCATATGGCAATACAACTCGCCAGGTGATTAAAAAAAAAAAATAACGAACTGAAAATTCCGTGCCTACTCCAATGATTCTAAATCAGAAGAGAATATAGTTTCCCCGACACACTCTTCAATATGTTCGATCGACGAAGAAAAAAATTACACTTTATATCGTTTTAACGGAAAAGCGAACCATACAGTACAAATATATAACGATACAAAAATCAACAATTTTGTGTATATTGAGAACCACTTAACTAGGCAGGGCATGTAATTAAGTGGTCTCATTTCTTAATGACGAATTTCTTATGTTTGTCCTTAACACTAAAACTCTCAGCTGAAACATTCACACTCCGCATTCATATCCTTACGCATACTTAATCCCAAATTATCACATACATAATTCTAATCCTTTCAGAATCTCAACATTATAAACTCAATTTTTTTGCTGTCAACCAATGATACTGATGCGGTCAAAAATATTATTTTGCACGCCTTTTATGACCTAGGCGGTAAGATATTTGACTTCCACAATGGGGTATTCAGGCTCGATTCCCGATGGTATTGTAAACTAAAAAATATCCACATATGGATTAAGAGTTCATCTGGTAACAATGCTTGCGTACGTTACATGTATACCAGTGTTAAGGTTTATCTACGAGCGGTATTATTTTCAACATGAAAGATGAGGAACTGTGAGTAACGTGCCTACTTCGGTGGTTATTATCCAAATGGTTCAGTTATTGGTGTTGAAGATAATTTTGTTTCCCAGCAACGTTCTTCAATATATTCGTTTTACCAATTTTGATATGTTATGGGGTATAAACGAATAAATTGCTATCCTTTCAGCTTACCACAACAGGGAAATAGCGTAATGTCTAAACGAGTAACCGATGTAAAGAAATTATTGATGTTTTTCATTTTAGATTTTATTTTTTAACTTGTATATTTTATTGGTCTTATATTGTTGATTGCATTTTCTTGATTGTATTTGATTTAATATAAAGAATATATTTATATTTTGCTATTTAGATTTTATTTTTTGAGTTGTAAATTTTACTAGTTTTGTATTGTTAATTGCATTTTATTAATTGTATTTGATTATAGAAAGAATTTCTTTGTTTTCATTTTTTTTAGTTAAGTTGTAAATTTGAATATTCTTGTATTGTTGATTGCATTTTATGTATTGTATTCGATCATGTTTTACTTTCAGTAATGTACTATACATATGTATATTTATACATCAGATTCAGTAATGTACTATACATATGTATGTTTATACATCAGATTCAGTAATGTACTATACATATGTATGTTTATACATCAGATTCAGTAATGTACTATACACATGTATGTTTATACATCAGATTCAGTAATGTACTATACATATGTATGTGTATACATCAGATTCAGTAATGTACTATACATATGTATGTGTATACATCAGATTCAGCAGTGTACTATACATATGTATGTGTATACATCAGATTCAGTAATGTACTATACAAATGTATGTTTACACATCAGATTCAGTAATGCACTATACATATGTATGTTTATACATCAGATTCAGTAATGTACTATACATATGTATGTTTACACATCAGATTCAGTAATGTACTATACATATGTATGTTTATACATCAGATTCAGTAATGTACTATACATGTGTTTGTTTATACATCACATTTTGGAAAATATTTTTATTTCGAAATGATAGTTTTTTTTAAATGTTAATTCGTTATCTTTTGATTTATATCATAATTGTTACTGTGACATGTAAAAGACACTTAATTGTAGCTTATTCTGTAAATATATCAATTTCTGTCGTTAAATTGACTACGCTCAATTTAATGAATATATTCATATTAAAGAGAGCATTTATTTTCAAAATTCTTTCACGCACACTGGTACGTTTTAATCAAATGCTTTATTTTTGTTTACAATTTCCGGAAATTATAATAGTTTATTTCCGCATTCATTTTCATTATTTCATTTCAATAAATCATTTTGATGAATAAGTTTTGGCGCCCTCATGATTTGGCGCCACGTACAGTTGCCAAGCCACTCCGTTCACCTGACACATACACGCATTTCAATATTTACCATTCGTTGAATGGTATAATAATAAATTCAATCAAAATTTTAGTTTTCAAAATGTATATTTATAATTGAAATATAAAATTACATCTGCGTTGGTGTTTGAACGCGTGCTTTTTTAATACGTAACGAGAAAATTATGATTTTGTGACAAGTCAATATTGCAAAAAAGTGCTGGACCACCCATAAAGAAGTAAAGTAGTTCCCCTTATCCGCGATTTTGCTTTCCACGGTGTAAGTTACTTGCGTTTTGAAAATATTACATGGAAAATCCAATTTATCGTTGGAAGGTACAGTACCCGGCGGTAACTAATACACATCGGACTTAAGAAAGAGACTGTTGGCCATAATCGGCTAACTTCGGCTTTGTAGAGCGTCGTCTCTGTAGATTGACAACGACTGACAAATCGCGACGGAACACGTCTATGAATGACAGAGACGACGCTCTACAAAGCCGAAGTTAGCCGATTATGGCCGACAGTCTCTTTCTTAAGCCCGATGTGTATTACTTACCGCCGGGTACTTGTAAATAGTATTTTATCTCTATGTCAGGGGTCGGCCACCAGTGGCCAGCGGACTGGATGCGGCTCATACGTGTTTTTTGCGGGCCACGAACACTGTAATTATAATACAATACAATACTATATAACATATTTGTTTGGTATGTCATTGAGAACTCATTCTCTCCTCAATTCATCTTAAGATTCCTTTCTTTAGATTGCGAATTAAAGTTAAAGGTTAAATTCTATAAAAACAACAAATTTCGATTAAATAAAATTCCATTTATTTATAACATTTAAAAAAAACAATTAGAATAAAGGTTTTTATTAGGATGTTATAAAACCTAAAAAAATCTGGTGTAAAGGATTTTTTGTCTCTTTAATATTTCCATCCTTGCTGAAGTTGTAGATTGAAGAGAGACTCTCTACTACATGCATGGGTCGATTAATATAGTTTTTCGGGCTCTCTTTATGCCCCGTGCTAGAGGATAACTGTCCTTCCTCATGTCGTTTCCCACCATCACTGGACTACTTCCCCTTAGTTCTTGATAAGAAACCACTATATCATAACGGAAGGCCAAATCGATGTTTTTTTTTTCGTAGTTGATATATAGCATGTACATCAATTTTTGATCCTTGATCCGACCCCCTTAATCCTACACCCTTCTTTGCCCTGTTCCTTCTTAGTCTCTTCCCCTTTTTAGCAATGCCCTGGCGTATTAATGACTTCGGTAAATATGTTAAACACCTCGTTGTGGAATGAAACTGTTTCAATAAACATTGTAATATACTCGGCATTCTACAATATAAAGGTTTCTTCGCATATCGTCTTCCTTTAGATAGCTTTCTGCATTTTTTAAATCAAATATGTTTTTCTAAATATATGCAGATAGGGGAACATACTCAATATGATGGGAGCAGTCACCACCTTCCTATTCTTGTTTTCAACTTACATATACTCGTATTTATTTTGAAATATTGTTAATCTGTCAATAGAACAGGTTCGATTCCCAAGCAAGAGCTCCATTAAGCAGAGTTTGCTCTCTAAATGGCGCTGTATAAGTTGTTTTTTTATTATTATTACACTCATCCCTTAATTAAATATCGAATAAATGCCCAAAAAACGCGGAAAATGAATCAACCAATCTAATAAACATCAAAGACAAATATTATTAAATATTTTGATTTCTTGTTAAAATAATATTTTTTGATTTTGAAGCTTTCGCCATTCTTTGTATCTATAAAATATGGTCAACAAACGACGTTGACTACAAACAAATCCTGAAGATTAAAACTATAATGTTTTCGAAACGTTGGCCTCACGGTAAAACACTGAAAAACTTTATCCAACTGATATATTTTTTTGATACACTGATATTAAATGTTTCATGTGATAATAAAATTGAGTGAAAAAATTGTAGCTATATTTATTTTGTCTTCTCTCCGCTGAACTCACTTCAGTGACGAGCACGCTGATTGAGACTAGTGTACAGTCATCTAGATATATAATTCAAATAATGAGGGAAAATATTGGTTTATAAAAACCGCGTTAAGTGAAACGACGAAAATCGAGGGATAGTTTTATGCTATGACAAAAATATAGTACACCTGATTTTGTGAGGTTTAATTATAAACATAATTATTATCATCATCATCATCTGTGTCGTTATCAGTATGACTATAATTGTTGTTACCATTATTATGTATTTGTTTATCCTTTCTTCAAACACTTAATTACATTATCTGCCGAAGACAAGAACATCCTTTCATTCGAGTTGAGGACATTCTCTATACAATTCTTGCCATCAACCTCAAACTTGAAGAGAGTATTGCTTAGTAATTGTATGTCACCCTTCAGATATCGGTAGTGTTTTATAAATATAGATAAAGTTTTACTCTGAAAAAAGATAAAAATATATATTAAAAGGCATGGTCAAAAACTACTAAGATCTACAAAAAAAAGAAAAGTTCTCTACAGTAGTACTTTTCAAACTTTACGTGTTCATGAACTAGTTTTTTTTTTCCATTCGATACCTCAACCCTTTTCATCTTTAACACTTACGTTCATAATATTTTAGGATCAACACCACACTATTAATTCATAAGTCGTTCCTTCACCGTATGTTTGGTTAATATTACGTGCTGTTGGAGATGAATAATGAGCATATTTAATTCATGCAAAAAATAACACGTATTTCTCCTTTTTTCAATCGCATTTTTGAAGGATTATAATAACGAAAATTAAATGCCTGACTCAATAAATAAATAAATAAAACATATTCCTAACTATCAAACAAAACAGAAGTCAACAAATGTTTAACAACAAAGAACATTTGAATTTATAGAATATTAAAATCAGTCATTATATCAGAATAACTTTATACAACAACCTGACTCAATAAATAAGACAGATTCCTAACTGTCAAATAAAACACAAATCAACAAATATTTCCTAGCAAAGAACGTTTGAAATTATAGAATATTAAAATCAGTCATTATATCAGAATAACCTTATACAACAACCTGACGTAATAAATAAGACAGATTCCTAACTGTCAAACAAAACACAAACCAACAAATATTTCCTAGCAAAGAACGTTTGAATTTATAGAATATTAAAATCAGTCATTATATCAGAATAACCTTATACAACAACCTGAATAAATAAAGAAGACAGATTCCTAACTGTCAAACAAAACACAAATCAACAAATATTTCCTAGCAAAGAACGTTTGAATTTATAGAATATTAAAATCAGTCATTATATCAGAATAACCTTATACAACAACCTGAATAAATAAAGAAGACAGATTCCTAACTGTCAAACAAAACACAAATCAACAAATATTTCCTAGCAAAGAACTTTTGAATTTATAGAATATTAAAATCAGTCATTATATCAGAATAACCTTACACAACAACCTGACTCAATAAATAAGACAGATTCCTAACTGTCAAACAAAACACAAATCAACAAATATTTCCTAGCAAAGAACGATTGAATTTATAGAATATTAAAATCAGACATTATTTTGGAATAACCTTGTACAACAACCTGACTCAATAAATAAGACAGATTCCTAACTGTCAAACAAAACACAAATCAACAAATATTTCCTAGTAAAGAACGTTTGAAATTATAGAATATTAAAATCAGACATTATTTCGGAATAACCTTGTGCAACAACCTGACTCAATAAATAAATAAAGCATATTCCTAAATGTCAAACATACTCGTAATATTAACAAACAAATATTTTCAAGCAAAGAACGTTCGAAATTGTATATTAAAATCAGCCACTATTTCGGAAAAACTTTTTAATTTTGATTAAAAAATAGCTGTCACGGTGCTAATTTTTAAAACAGCTTTAACAACAGGGAATATAATGCATTGATGGAGATGAAAAATAGAAAATATGTTATTTTTTAATAACTTTGTGGTAACTTACAAATAATCTCAAACATGCGATTCTCTCTTCCACCGTGCGGTTGACTTTTGTATAACATGTACCAAATATTGCACGAAACGATTTTGTTACATTAAACCTCTGAAAAGTGAAAAAAAAAATTAAATAATATTATGAATTGTTTAAATCGTCCTCAGCACTTACTCGTCTATTTAAGCATATTCATAGATCTTATTATTCACAATTTTCTTTAATTCTTGCTTCTTATTTTCTCTGCATCAAATGCTGGTTGATTCGGTCCAGCCACGTTTTGTTTGATCTTATCCCTTCCGCAAACCCCATACACTACAGATCCGGTTATTAATTTTTCGTTCTATTAGATATACTAGTATACATAGGTCCTAGGATAATTTATTTTGTCATTCACATTTTACTTTCATTCGTGCTTCTTATTTTCTATGTATAAAACTCTGCCTAACGAAAGGTTGCAGCAAATTTAACCTATCTATCGTCTTGGAACTTTGATCTCCTTGCCATCGGAACTTAGAGTTTGATCTGTCAAGACTGTGTGCTTGCTGAAGATATCTTCCATTCACAGGATGGTTGACAATTATACGCGATCACGAAGAATTGCCTATCGTAATGTAATAATTCTAAATGAAATATTATTATTCTCTTATGGGTCACCATTTTAGTATAGGTATATAAAATGTAAACAGAATTATAAGGTTCGTTAGTAAAGACCTCGAACCAGACTTAACAGCGTTAGGGGACAGATAATGAGGTGGACACATTATGTTATACGAGTATGGTTTGAATTTGTCGCTCAAACTGGATGCAAAGGTCCAGCGTTTGACAAATGCGACATGTAAAAAGAAATACCTGTACTCAGCGCTGGATGAATTCAGTTTGTTATAAAATAGGTTAGTAGAACCATATGTGAGTATAACAACTATCGACCAATTTAGAAAAATGCTGAAGCTTTCTCTACAGACTTACTGAACAAAAAAAAAATGGTTTCGATTTTGTACAAATCAATTTAAGAATACTTTACTTAAAATACGTCCTTGTTTTCATAGTTCACTAAATTCCTGCAACATATGTTTTTACAGCTTATCATATTCTTAAAAGTCTGTCTTAAAATATATCCTGCATCTACTTCTGCTGTGGTTCATTATTCACAAGTCAGATAGCATCGTATGTTTTTTGTATCATATTTCATGTCATCTCCAATGTCAGTACAAATCAAAGATAATAAAACAATATTAAATTAATGAATTGAAATTTATTGTATTTTTTAATAAAACAATGTTTATTCCAATTTAAATAACGGTATAATCATACCGGTTTCAAAACTTTCACCTCATTATCAGAGGAGCACAAACAAAATGGAATTATGTACGAACTGATACCGACGTACACACGCATCTAACAGTAAAAAAATCGGGTTGTGGATTGTGAGAGGAGGAGGGCAGGAGAATATTGCAAGAAGTGTGAAAGAGTGGACATGTACTCGTACGTGCTAATTAATTAGTATTGACATAATTAGTTAATTGTTAATGATTATTATCTAGTTACAAGTAGTATGTGGGTGGTAAGTATTTATAAGAAATTAAATATTAAGATTATTAAAAATAAAATGGTATGTAGGAAATTAAAATAAAGTTAGTTCATAGTTATAATATCTTCATTAGATTCGTTCTTAAGTTATACATTTGTGCATAGGTATATAGCTTTTGGCAAATGTTTGTGTAAAAGGTTACTTTATTAAATCAATTTTGAAAAATGTAGGAATGTTACATCTTGTTTATTCACTAAAGGAAAATTAAAAATGAATTGTTTTTACTGCTCTTGGAGACTTCTCCACAATGTTTTTGATGACGTTGAAAAAAGAGGAAGACGCGTTCGCACATTTATCTATCCCCGAGGAAACGTTGACAGCCCAGTTGTCCAAGATCGGAGCATAATTTTGGAAGCATTTCATTATCTATAAAGAAAGAAATATTTAAACATTTATTTGTCAATTCAACATATAGTATAGTACAATTTGAAGAGTTGAAGAAATTTATAGAAACTTTTTAAAAAATGTGAGGAAAACCAAGGAAAATATGGTTGGATCAAGTGAATGACATTTTTAAAAGAAGGAAACGTTGTAAATCAGGGATTTCATAGGAATCGTATGAGAAGGTGTAGGGATGAAAAGGTGGTGGAAGATGCGTGTATTGCGAAAGTGAATTCTGCACCCAGTCTTACCTGTCTCCCTCGACAGGGAAATGGCGTGATGGTACGTATGTAAAATGAACATCCTAATAAAAATGCTTTATTAATATATTTATAATATATAAATAAAAGGTACAATGTACCTTATAACAAAAGTAATAAAAGTCAGCAGGAGTGCTCAACACATTAAGTTTGACAGAACATATAAAAAAATATTTTAGACAATTACAACAAAAACAATCAGAAAGAAACATGTATTAAATCGTACAAAACCACATGTAACTAACACAACACGGGGGTGTTCACATGCGCACAGCCTGCCCTGCACAAAAAATACAAACACATAGATAGATCGTTGAAAAATAAAATGCAAATTGAAAACGAAGTATAAAATACGTAATCAGACGCAAAAAATCTCTAAAATAGATAAAATCAACACGATAATCAATTAAAAATCCGTTCAAAAAAGTCCTCAAAAGACACGCGGGATCCCATTTCAAGGCTCGGATGTTCGGAAGTGTCTTTTTCAGGAACTCCTTATAGGTCAGCAAACTGACTCCAAAAATATACGAGACTGCAGTGTACTCATTTCCGAGTAATTATTGATAGTATTTAAAAAATTTCATTGTGTCCAAATTTAATAATTGGCAGCAACCCTATAAAGCTTGTGAATCAATACAAATATTTGGGAACGTGGATAAATTAAAGATGGGATTCCTGTCAGGAAATAAAGGTGAATATGGAGTTAGCGGGTGGTACTTCCAATAAAATTAAAAAAAAAGTGTTTAAACAACTTCTCGTCATAAGTTGGCGTCCGCGGTCTAACGGTTAACACTGTATTGTTACGATGTCTTTAATGTATACATTACAACTTAACGAGTTTATTAAGTGGCAATCTCTTCCAGCCAACCAGAAAGGTGTTTAAATAAGTGGTACGTGAAAACCACTCTTGGGTCCTTTTGGATAAAAAAAATGGGAATCAAACCCAGAACCGGCGGTTTGGAAGAAAACTGTCTTACCAATTAGGCCACGGAGGTTGTGGATTAGCTTACCTCGTAAGTGATCCACAGTTGAATTTATGTTTTTCTGTAGCTTATAAGCTAATTATAAAAAAAATATAGTGTTAACATGCAACACAAAAACAACGCTTTTAAAATGTATTGAACCTTACAATAATATAGATAGTTTAGTATACTGTGCAGCAAAAACGACTTTATAGTCTCATAACAAATATGGTCTCACCTGCTAGATATTATATAAATATATCTTCAATATTGGTAACTTTTGATGTGTATTATTTTTAACTATTTCGCGAAATCCCATTTGAGAAACGATGCCTTAGTAGTCAAGTAGTTAAGTAAAAATAAGTATTGAGGCCACTGGACCTCGTAGTCGAATATCCCCTTGCCATTCCAATGACAGTTCATTTGGGGTTTGTGTTTCTTTCTTAAGTGAGTGATCCGTTGCGCACCAGCAAATTCACCGGCCCTACTGTTGCACTGGTTCCGATGGCACATCGAAGTAAGACGATCAAAGCACACCAATATGTTTTTCCCTTTTTGTTAGAATATAGATGACTGAAGTTATATATATCATCATATCCCCGAATACTAGACGGAAAAATATCTGTGTCATTCGTGTTTAAGTATACTCGACTTATTCGTGTTTAACACTTGCTTTACTGTGCTAAAAAATTCCGCCAGCCACGGTCCATTGAAAAATGCATGTTTTAAATTAAAGCGTCCATTGAAAAATGCATGTTTTAAATTAAAACTATACAAAGTCTGCCAGGTTATTTTTTGTAATTAGCTATAAAAATAATTTTATTATGTATTAAAACGTCGAATAATCAAATAAAATATAAGTCCTGGTCATTCGCTATCCATCACAGGGTGGTAAGTGTTAAGTATACTCTACTTACCAATTCTTGATTCTCCATATTTAGAACTTGATCTTCTATTGACTTAAAGGCAGATCCTGCCTTTCTTGCAAAATCTTCGAGTATTGTCGGATCGTCCACTACGTTAAGAACGGTTCTGTTAAGTTCCAAGACCATTCCATTGAAAACTTCTGTTACCAAGTTCTTTTCATCCTTTGTAGATTCACACTGAAACAATTCAATAATATAATAACAATAAAAGAACAATTTAATAATACCTACCACTTACATACCTTTTTTTTTATTTACTATATTTTATTATTTATTATGACACATGACAAGAAATATAAATTAAATAATTTGTGAAAAAACAGCAGGTAATTTAATTTGAACATACAATTTTAATGGATCTGGGTTTGTTGCCTTTCATTTGTCATATCCCCAGTAAACTAGGCTTTTGCCTGTATCTCACTGAGGATATTTAGCATGAAAAAATTAATCGATACTTCTTTCCGATTTTTGATAACACAAAAAAACCCCGTTGCACGCTCTCATCAACCTGACAAACAGTGACACTCAACTACAACTGGAAACATCCTGCGAAACTCAACTCCTCACACATTATCGCTCCAGAAAGACCAAAAGTATTCATCCCACAATATACCACACACAATCATAAGAATAAACATAAAAAACATACAGAAACACAAAAACAACCAAATTTAAAACAGCAAGAAGAAACCCACACTCACGAGCCTGCACAAATCTTTTCCACACGTCATTCATCCTGAAAGCCCAATTACTCAAAATCCTGTCGCAATAACAACCACGCTCCGATCGACTGTCTAAATGTTTTTCCTTCCTTTGCCTTTATTGAATTCGGCACGCCATTGTATGTCATGGCCATAATATCCTCAAGGTTTTTGTCTTTACTAAGGATTCGAGCCCAGTAGGTATTATTGACAGATTTAAAATATTAGGAGAAAAATACAAGTTGAAGTTGCTGTCATTACATTAGGAACTTCCCCGAATCTGCATATGTTTATAAAAATATATTTGGTAAGAAAATCGCAGAAAACTTACCCAGAGAAGACGAACTACAAAGGAACCTTTGTACATCCTCTGATTTATGAACACATTCGGCTTCAGGTGTAGTGTAGTGTATGTGTGGAGTCTCCATATATCATAATATACCATCATACATTTTGAAAGACATCTCAAAAAGAGTTGTTTTCGTGAACTTTCTAAAGCTGCGCACGCCACCCATATCTCTTACAATGAGAGGTTGACGCCACAGGACCAGCTTGAAAAAGTTTATCATAATACCCCGTTCTATTGGATCGATTTATTTTTAAGAGTGGCTTCGATCTCCGAGCTAGAGCCCCTTTGAGGAGAAACTGCCCTTTAAACAGCGCTATATAAACTGTCTTCTTCTTATCATTAAAAACAATTCTTAGGTCTAACAGCTATCCGTTCGGTCTATTGATTTAAAATGAGTTATTGGTTCAGGTGATATTTTTGTATACTTTGATTACAGTATAATATATTTTACCATATTAGACCAAAGATCTATAAAAGAAGACTAATTGCAGAATTTGTCAAGTGTTGAATTTATACTGCAGCATTCTTTCCGCATGAATATCAAAAGTGAACTTGGTGTGGTGAAGTGCGAGCAGCCTGACTCGGGACGGTGCCGTGTCGTATACTCAATCGTGTTCTATTATTAAATTTTATATTTTTGATATAACTTGTTATTGTATTTGTCATATAATATTTTATTTTTAATTTTAAGAATATTTTTCTTTTTAATTAATGAAATACACCCTACTTAAACATGTTTTAAATGTACCGTTGTTGAAAAATAAACAATACTTGCACATAAGCGAATTTCAAAGAAAGGAAAATGTTGAAATTTCAGTCTAAAAGGTATAATATTTGCAATGAGTGTGTTTAGGATTCGTTCTTCGCATTCTAAAAAAAAGTAGATAATGTTTTTTTATCGATCGGATGTCTTTAGGAGTTTTTCACTCCGTACTTGCACACATGATAACTAATCGTCAATCTTCTGAGCGCGAACGTTGAGCGAGCGATTCCTGAGTATGATAAGTGCGATCGGTTCGAAACGTATGATATAGTTATTCACTCAAAAATTGAATACATATTGAATTCTAATTTTCAAAATAATACAACATCTCAGAGTTTTGTAAAACATACCATATAATGTCGAATTTATCACGAAGCTAAATCATTCATATTTGTATATTTAAGTCAACATATTCAAGACAACTTCGTTTTTTTTTACTATTTCTTTTGTTGATGTAAACATTATTTGTAATGTGATTTTTTACTATTTCTTTTGTTGATGTAAACATTATTTGTAATGTATTTTTTTACTATTTCTTTTGTTGATGTAAACAATATTTGTAATGTGATTTTTTACTATTGCTTTTGTTGATGTAAACATTATTTGTAATGTGATTTTAATCGACAACTTAATATATACATAAATATTATAACGCCGTGCTCCCTGAGGGATAAAACAGATCTCGACACTTTTCTGTTCAAACACAGAACTCACCATGCACAATTTTCTACAATATAATTCATGTTTCACACTTAATATTCTTTTAAATTTGGTCTACTTGTCCAGCCAAGTTTTGCTCGGTCTACATATTCCAAGCGCACTTGACTTGTATACCCGCTTAATCATTTAGAACAGGCATGACCAACCCGCGGCCCGTCAGTGTTTTTTTTTAAATCATGAAAAAAATAACAATTAAACGTATTTGTTTAATTATGGGCCTGTGGTATAACGTTGTTATTCCGGACTAATAATATCGAGTTAACCTAAAATATTCTTTGGTTAACCTTTGTCGCAACCTATTAGCAAGCAAGGGTATACTTGACACTGTGCTTTTAGGATGACAGTGATAGACTTACGAAAAAAATACAAAACATCCCTTAATAAATCAAGGCAAATTGGAATACGTAAAATAGTTTCCAGGTATTAAAATTTTTATATGCCCATTAATCAAAATAATATACATGCGGTCAGCGAGCCTTTACCCAACACTGGTGTAAACACGCGGCCCAAAAAGGTTGACCACCTATGATTAAAGTCATTAATTGTCACCAAATGTCCAAACCAACTTAACATTAGTGTTTTTAAATTTTACTTACAATATCTAATTATTTCATTTCTGATGTTCCCATTCCACTTTCTATCATACATTGACGCTTCTTCAACTTTTCTCCATACCGTTAATCATGCTTTCTCCTTCCTCGGCCAAGAACCTACTTCACTGCCATACATCGAGGTGTCACTTTTGGTATGTCGGGATTGTTGTATTATATATTACATTATGGGCTATGTTTACCTTGTTTCCTATTGCTACCCTTCTTTCAATGTTCTTTTCAACTCGCCCATATCACGTAACCATACGACCCAAATAACGGAACTCGTTGAAGCTTTTTTACAATTCAATTCAAATAATAAGTTTATATAGTACCGTTTATAGAGCAAACTATCCTCAAGGGCAACATGTTCCAGTTGATAGTTTAATAGTACCGTTTATAGAGCAAACTATCCTCAAGGGCAACATGTTCCAGTTGATTGTTTAATGGTACCGTTTATAGAGCAAACTATTCTCAAGGGCAACATGTTCCAGTTGATAGTTTAATAGTACCGTTTATAGAGCAAACTATCCTCAAGGGCAACATGTTTCAGTTCATAGTTTAATAGTACCGTTTATAGAGCAAACTATCCTCAAGGGCAACATGTTTCAGTTCATAGTTTAATAGTACCGTTTATAGAGCAAACTATCCTTAATGGCAACATGTTCCAGTTGATAGTTTAATAGTACCGTTTATAGAGCAAACTATCCTCAAGGACAACATGTTCCAGTTGATGAATGAATTAATTTATTCACTTACGAGTTAACAAGTCGAAGAAAACGTAATAGTTGTGTAAGAAGATGTATCGATGTAGACAATGCGAAAGATGTTTTTTCATGATAGGAAAGTCTGACTCTTTCCTCTCTGTCTACTCCGACAGGGAAACAGCGTGATGGTATATATATGCATGTAGCTTACTTGTTTAGTATTGTTAAAATTGTGATACTTTATTTATTTTGTTTGGAAATGTTCTTATTTCCTTATGAAAGTAAAAGCCTTACTAGAAAATATTATTTTAAATTATGAATTATATATTACACTGCCATTGTATATACTACAACCTGAATGCTTTCTTGCCATAAAGCAATTACTTCTAAACATCAGGAAGACGTTGAAAAGTCTTGTTTATGGTTTCATTTGGAATCGAACCTCAAACCCCCGGTTTAGAAGTCAAGCATTCTGTCAACTAGATCACGGAGGTTGTCTTGAATTAATGTTACATTTAGTGATATTAAAAAAGATGTATGAAATATTTTTGAAATGATGGTAGCCTCTGTGGTCTGGTTGATAACACGCCTGTCTTCAACTCAAATTTTCCAAAGCGCATTCTAACATAGTCTGTTTTTCACTCGAGGTATCTTTAACATGTTTTTTTGTGGTTCGAAGATATTGTCACATTGCAATAATTCCACCAGGTTGTACTGTATATAACGCAAGAGAAATGTAGTATAATGGCTCGTGTGGTTTGGAAAAATCACTAAAAGTTGATTAATAATTCAATAATTAATTAAAAAAAATAATCAATTTCAGGAGAAACTTACCTTCGTAAAGTAAAATATAATTAAAGTAAGAAAAAGCAAAAATTTCATTTTGAGCACAACGTTGGAAACGACGTAATGGAAATCAGAGATAATGAGGCAAAGTTTTCTTTTTCTACGAGCTATTTTAAAGGTGCCATATAAAAACGTTCGATACCTTTTTTATCAAAAATATACAAAATCTGTTTTTCATTTTACTTTTAATTACAGTCTTGTTTGATATTAGTGTCTTTCAAAATGAGATTTAGATAAACTTGATTTTATCAGAATTAATCACAGAAACAGGAGTTTTATTTTCACCGCTTGGTATATTACGCGTGAGTTCAAAAGTATCTTCAAAAAGTTGCTAAAAACCCAATCTTCAAGTCCACCAATTTAATCTTCAAGATTTTATTCAAATCAATGCTGTGGGCCTTCGAAATATTTTTTCCTTATTGATGTTACGAAATTCTCAAAGAAGGATTGTATCCATGAAATATAATATGAGGTATTGATACAAAAATCACGATATGGTGTGTCGTCCGTAATTAGAAATTTGTTCGATTGAAGATGTATGGGCTAGATCCAGGAGGCTAAGTGAGGTTCTTGTGTGATACGTTGGACTGAGAGGAAGCAAGTGAGATTATGGGAATGCAAAATATATCAAAGTTGTTTTGATCTATGATATATTTTTAATAAACGGGTCTAGATATCTCCCATTAAAGGCAGTAGTAGATGATCTTCGAGGAGAGTTCTCACTCATTCTGAAATAAATTGATCCATGCGGGCAGTATACAGCCCCATAGAGTAGATTCGTTGTTTTCAATTAAATTATTCTTCTTCTTCTTCAACTTTCCGTAGACTCAAGAGTCTGTTACTGCAGGATTGTCCTCCTGTGATGCTGAGCTCCAGCTATCTCTCCATCATTTCGGGGGTCTCCCTGGTGGACGCCGTCCATCCGGCACTCCATGCAGAGCTACGTATGGAATTCTTGTGGAATTCATTCTTTTTTTTTCAGTAGTGCCACTACGCATTCTATTATTTCGAATTAGCCTAAATTTTGGTATTGCATCAAACTGTGAATATAATGATGTTTTAGTCAAGTTTCAATGACTAGAATTGCGTCCAGTGGTAGATCAGTAAATGTTGTGATACGGATTGAATAATAATTAGGAATACTTTGGGACATTACCATACGACTTTCATCCACTTTACCTATTTATTTTCTTCTTTCTTGCCTATATATTCAGTTTTTCCTTGTATCCATACCCCTTCTTTCTTATATATGATAAGATTTCCATCTCCTTTGCCTATTTATATTCTTCTTTCTTGTACCCAGCTCACTTTCTTCTAAGATACGACTTTCATCCGGGCTAGACATGTTTAAAAATCAGAGTTTTTAAAAGGATAATTTTACACAACGCCGTTTTGAGAGCAAACTTACATCAAAACTCACATCAAACATCAAAGGTGCTATAATTAACATTAGTACTAAATAAATCACGACGGACAGCTGTAGCAGCGCCAGAGCGGATCGTTTATAACACTTTCGTTGTATACAGTACAACCTTGTGACATGATTTCCGTGTGGCAATCTCTTCCAACCGACCAGAAATATGTTTATTATGCCTTAAGTGAAACCATTTAAAAAATATTTTAGCTCCAACGGGAATCGAACCCGTAGCCTCCGTGTTTGAAGACAGGCGTCTTACCAACTAGGTCACGGAGGTCATCTAAAGTCAAAATGTAGTTAAGTCAAGTAAGATACAGATAAAGGCTTAGTTTACTGGAGATACGACAAATGAAAGCAACAAATCCGAATAAATTGAGTGTCAACTTTGAATTACTTTTTTAAATGTTTTTGTTTGTTTTACTTTTATGTAAATAAATAAAAAATAAAAAAGTATTATTTAGTTAAGTCAAGTCATCATTTAGATAAGTAAAGTTATCATTTAGTATGTCATCATTTAGTTGTAAATTCAGCATGTGGTTCAACACTATTGGCCTTTTAATACGGCATCTGATAATTTGCACTTTGCACACTTGATTCGCTATCGATGTAAACAAAATCCAGTAATTCGATTAAATTTTATGCATCATTTCAGAAATCACGCAGCAATGTTCAGAGGAAATGCAAAATGTTCAAAGTTACCAGATATAGCATTATAGCGACCATAATAGTTACCAGATATATCATTATAGCGACCATAATAGTTACCAGATATAGTATTATAGCGACCATAATAGTTACCAGATATAACAGTATAGCGACCATAATAGTTACCAGATATAGCGACCATAATAGTTACCAGATATAGCATTATAGCGACCATAATAGTTACCAGATATAGCATTATAGCGACCATAATAGTTACCAGTTGTTCCTTAAAGGAGAGGTGATGAGGATGATTGTTGATAAATAAAAACTTGTCGAAATCGGAATATTCAAAGAGGAATTTTATTGACAAACGTCGGTATTTATAATGTTTTGGACGTGTGCGGGAATGCGCACGAGATATATCGCTGTTTCGTCTTTGCGCTTACAATATGTTTATTGTCGATGCGTAGGTAATCCTTTGTTTTAAGAGACAGCGCGGAAGATGTGTTGCTCTCTCCTTTCCTCATGGAATGCGGTCTCCGCTAGGAGCGAGTTGAATGACCGACCGCGTGGACTTTGTCCATTGTTTGTCTCGCATTGTTAAGGTGGGCAAAGGTCGTCTCGTGGGTTCAGTGACCGCACGTATAGTCGCTACAGTATTATAGCGACCATAATAGTTACCAGATATAGCATTATAACGACCATAATAGTTACCAGATATAGCATTATAGCGACCATAATAGTTACCAGATATAGCATTATAGCGACTATAATAATACTACTTTCCATCCTTAAAACATTGTTTAATTATTTTATGTAACATTTCATACAGTTCTAACCCAATAACATAAAAAAAATGCATAAAAGTCTAATTATAACAACAGAAAAAATTCTTATTATATTTTTATTTATATTTGACAAGAATTTTATAAATACATAATTTGTGAAAAAAAAACCAGGCAATTCAATGTGGACGCACAATTTTAATGGATCTGGGTTTATTGTCTTTCATTTGGCGTGTCCCCAGTAAACTAGGTCCTTTTCCTGTATCTAACTGAGGCCATATAACATGAAAAAATAAATTGATATTCCTTTCTGATTTTTTATTATACAATACCCCGTTGCATACTTTCATCAACTCGATAAAAAGTTACACTTAATTACATATGCAAAACATATATTATGTAAAACAAATTTCTCACACTTCATCACTTCAGACAGACTAAAAAGTTCACCCCATAATGTGCCGTACATGATCATCAAAAATACACCACACTCAAGAGTTCACATAAATCTTTGCTACAAGTCATTCTTCCTGCGATTTGCGATAGGAGTTGAATACTTGGTTGTTATTGCGACAGGAGTTCATCCCTTATCACTTCATTCCGTATTCTATTATATTGTCACTACATGTGTTATTCTCAATGCACGCATTTATTCGGCTTCTCTCAGTATTTTTCGACGTCCACGTTTCATTCCCACACATTAAAGTTGGGACAAAAATACTTTTGTGGAATATCATCTAAGTAGATGTTGATATTGTCCTGTTTTTTCATGCAAAATACTCGTAGTTCAAATACTACGAAATGATATCTTCAGAATGTCGGCTATCTCACGCGACTTTACTTTGCGATTTTCCATCACGATTTTGAGTTTTTTTTTATATTTACTGGTATAACAGCCTCATTTGGACGACCAGAGCGTTCAGCATCATTTGTGTCTGTACGACCGCGTTTGAAATCAGCATACCACCGACAAATGGTTGTTTTCGACGGAGCAGAGCCCGGATAACACTTTTCAAGTCATCGCTGAGTTTGAACGGAATTTTTCCCATTAAAAAGCAATGTTTTATCAACACACGAAATTCGTTTTCTTTCATTGTTTTGAAAATAGCAAAATTAGCGTCACTAAAACCACTGTAACTCAATGACACAATGTCGGAATGTCATGAAAGTTTGACACGTAACTTCTAAAGGTTGGTACTAACTGAGAATGGATGGATTTGTTATTAGAGGCGCTATCTGTTGGTTAGTCCCGGGACTTATTGATCGATGTGTTATGTTCTCTAGTTGTTCGATATTTTGATTGTGATACTCGTTTTATATTTCAATGATGAATAATAAAACTTTTGAAGCAGTCTTTGTGAGTTACCTTCAGACACTGCCATAAGTGTAGCATCGTCAGGATAGCAAATTATAGATATTTTTATTGTGCCTATTTGGTATCTTGATTAATTTCTATTATTTTGTCAATTATGAGATTAAATACAAATGGACCGAGGTTGTCTCCCCGTCTTACCCCAATAAGTGTTTTTTTTTGTATTGAATAGTTCTCCATAAGTTTTCTAGGTGTTTAATAACTGTCGGAGGTAATTGTTTTTAATGAGTATGGTAGATACATATTTAAGTTTTACTATGTCAAAAGCTTTTGTCAGGTCAACAAAACACAAGAATGTAAATAAACTGTAATTTGAACAATGTTTGCGACTTTGTAATATACTTTATTTCCTTTTGTCTAGATTGCTACCTGACAATAAGTTTGCCAGATTGCTATATTATAAAGTGTCGTTAAATTAATCAATGAAACTATATAAATTAATCAATGAAATTGTATAAATTAATCAATGAAACTGTATAAATTAATCGATTAAACTGTATAAATTAATCAATGATACTGTATAAATTAACCAATGAAATTGTATAAATTAATCAATGAAACTGTATAAATTAATCGATTAAACTGTATAAATTAATCAATGAAACTGTTTAAATTAATCAATGAAACTCTATAAATTAATCAAGTAACTGTATAAATTAATCAATTAAACTGTATAAATTAATCAATGAAACTGTATAAATTAATCAATGAAACTGTATAAATTAATCAATGAAACTGTATAAATTAATCAATTAAACTGTATAAATTAATCAATGAAACTGTATAAATTTGGATATAACTTGTAAATATACGTCTAGTCATCTTCATCTGGTTATTTAAGGGTCTGCCTTTACAGCTCTTCGTTAATACACTGTTGTATCTGTTCTCCTATAGCAGCCATCTTACCAGCTCCTTCGACGATGGCTTTTTCCACACACTCCCTTCCCTGGCGAATGATTTGAGGGATCTTCTTTTCAGCCTCGATCACGGCGTTTCGGAACTTGAAGACGACGTTGGCAATTTCCTGACCCAGAGAACCACCCTAAAAACAAAAAAAAATGATAATTTTGAGTAATTTAAGTCAGTTTGAATATGTTATTAAGAAAAATCCAGGTTTTTCTTAGGACTTAGGGTAACCTTATAGTAAGATAATTAATTCATTTAGAATGTTTTTGAAATCCCCCCCCCCCAACCACACCACGACGCTACCAAAATATCCAGCAAAATTCTCTTTTTTTTCTAGCATTTGTATTTTCACTCAAAAGAGTGATTTGCTGAAAACCAAATATCCCACAAGACGAATTTTGGTGGTGAAAAGTATATACCGATTTTTTCATATCTTTTTAAAGTTGGGTGCTGCAAATTTAACTATACTAATTCATCCCCGTTTCTACGCGTCTCAATATCAATTTTTCGAGATTTATTCTCACGGATAAATTTGTTGACCTTTCCAGAGTATCTAAGGAAAGTATTTTCTGTTAGCTGGTTCATTCGATCAACAATTAAAATTATGGTATTGCTTTCGTTTATTTCAAGATCTATTGTAATTGCAGACTTTTACCTCTAACTGCTTCATAAATTTTACCATTTCATCTTTGTTACTTGTGATTTAAGTTATATAATCTGCAAATATTACATAAGACATTGTAATTTATTTTTATTAAACACTGTTTATTCCACTTTTTTGTAACGGTATAACCCTACCGGTTTCAAGGCTTTACCCTCATCTTCAGGGGAGCACAAACAAGACTAAATTATGTTCGAACTGGTACCGATATACACGCTTCAACGGTTGGGGGCTGAGGGGTAAGGGAGGCATGGGACGATTTCGGCCAAGAGCGGAGAGATTTTTGGGATATAACTGTTAACCAGATGTTCAGATCGATGTACTGACTTAGAAATTTCTAGGGCCTCTAATCTGTCCAATTTATTTCCGTTACTACTGATATGTAAGAATTTGGCATCATCTAGAAATTTCTAAGTCAGTACATCGATCCAAACATCTGGTAAACAGTTATATCCCAAAAATCTCTCCGCTCTTGGCCGAAATCGTCCCATGCCTCCCTTACCCCTAAGCACCCAACCGTTGAAGCGTGTATATCGGTACCAGTTCGAACAACATTTAGTTTTGTTTGTGCTCCCCTGAAGATGAGGTGAAAGCCTTGAAACCGGTAGGGTTATACCGTTACAAAAAAGTGGAGTAAACAGTGTTTAGTAAAAATAAATTACAATGTCTTTAAACCTCCACAACGTTAATGCCTTAACTATAAACAGCATATTACATAAGATTTATAACAGATATAAAATAATTCAAAGAAATTCAAAATTATTATAAAATCATTCCTGAAATCTTGCTGGGATTAAAATCAACCTTAAAATAAATGTTAATATTAATAAAAACGGATCTTACATTTTCAGCGATGCACTTCACGATATCTGCAGGCTTCTGTGGGTGTTCAGCGATGCATTTCTCTACCAATTTCTTTGCCTCTCCGAGCTTTTCTTTCAGCTGAAATAATATAATAATTAAATTGGTGATACACGACGAGACTGTGATAAGTCGAAATAATTTGTAAATTATCATTTTTTGCATATTTGAACTAAACATTCGAATAATTTTGACTTATTTTGACATGCATTAGTCACTCTTCAACCGACACTCTCTAGAAACGAATTAAGTACGCTTACAGTGCAATTGTTGGTAAAACAGTTGGATTTAGTTATACTTTGATGTTACAGCTTCTCCAGGGAAGAACTCCTCTTCTGCTACACCAGAGTGCGAAAAGAGAAGTAATGGTATCGACTGGAAGCCAGGTACCACGAACTGAGATGATAAATGGTGAAGGATTTATTTATATGTATATTGCAGAAGGACTTGAAAGATACAGGGAGTAACCAACATTTTCACAAAAATTGGAGGAAGCTGTAAAACTATATCTGGTAACCACAAGATTGTGGACTGCCATCTTAGCAAATTTTGTATTGCCCGGTTCGAGTATACGAGTACATATTTTCATGCTCTATTGACTTAGTGTCTTATAGCTACTCGCAGTTCGATATCTTTCATCACTCTTCATCTGAGAAATACTATCCAATTGGCAGAACTCCTCAACTTGCCCCAATATGGCATTGTTCACCTATTTATCGCATTTACTTTTCCTTTCAAACTTTTCTATCACCATGGCTTTGAATTTAGCAACATTTATTCTCAAACATTTATCTTCGAATTTTCCATACACATTAATTTATTGTTACTTATCAAACTCTGTAATGTTTGATTAATGACTGATGAAATTTTGATTGATTAATTAAATGACGAAGGTTGAATGGTACTGCGTGTACACGCACGCAGACGACATATAAAAAAGATCGAGGATCCAGCGAGCTCAAATTTATCTGTTGTTGTCATTATCGTTCCCGGACAAGTGACCGAGGCAACACTTGGTCGGTTAAAGGGGGAGACCTATAATCGGTAATCAGGTGTAGTCGTTGTTCACTTGCTGCTGGTGTACTTGGTGATGGCTTTCGTGCTCTCGCTGATGGCGTGCTTAGCCAGTTCGATCCCACTACCATCCACATTGTTATGGAAGTCAAAATAAGTCTCCATCCAGTGCGATCATCACTAGAAGGTCGAAATTTTCTTTATTCATATTTTATTTATGCGACGTCACGTAGTGACAAATAAGGATCTGCTCAAAGAGACTCCTCCGGTGGTGACACACCTGAGTCTGAAAAGAATAGCAGTGACTTAAGGTCCGACATCACGGGAGAAGGAAAATGACTCGCAGTGCAGTTTTTTTTTCTTATAAAGTGGCTTAAGGCCTGGAGTTCAAACAGCTCAGCAAGTTGCCAGTACTTTCATAGAAAAATATCAAATGCAACAAAACTATGCTTTGACGTCACTAGATCGGAGTAGCCAATCGGTCCGAAGATGAACCGATGTAAGACTAAGTGGAGTTCCCTTCGGTAATAACTGACTCTATTTTCAACTGCAGCGATTGACGGCGTGTTTGACCAACTTCAGTTTTAACAAATACGGATTATCTAACTTACTTCATCCCTGATGGCCAGAATATTGTCCTTCAACTTCTTCAGCTCAGCAGCGGCCTTCTCAGCGCATTTTTTGATATTTTCTTTAGCTTCGACTTCAATAGCAACGATTTCATTGTAGTGTTCGCTGATACATTCATTAGGCTGAAAAGCAAAGTAAATATTATTATACCTTCATATAATAACCACCCTTCAACATATCTAAATTGAAATAAATTTGAGAGAGTTGTCTCGCCCCAATAATCAAACCGTTGAGTTTGGAACCACTGGAATAAACATGAAATTCGTGGTTTGTAATTTAATATACTAGCAACGCTATGTGATGGTAAATCCTTCTTTGCGACAGTAGTCATTAACACTTGTACCCCGATCCCGTGTTTTAATGGGATAAACTAAATTTGCATTGAGTCCCGGTCTCGTGTGTTCACGTGCTTGATACATCTCTCTAAAAAGGACAAAGTATTAACACCTAGCAAATATTTTTGTGAACAATTCAACTTTTAAACTATAGTTTCCTGATTTTTAGCATAGGCTTATATCAGTGTCGGACAAACTTTTTTAGTTCATGGCGCACTGGTGAATGGGATTTGTTCCGCGGCACACCAAATAAAAATGCCTTAAAAAATGAATAGTGTGGGGTGGGGGTGTGACGGTGCGCTTGCGTGCGTGCATGCGCGTGTAAGGAAATCACAGTATAGGTAACAATTTTGTCTAATATTCTATCAACATATGATAGGTGGTAATAAGTTTATTAGTGAGAAAGCAATTGATTTTTAGAAAGAATTTTGTCAAAACGCGGCTCTAAATTAGATAAACACACATGTAACTCCTCATTTAGCATCTGTAACCGCTCTCGTTTTTTTTATTTCATTTCCACGAGCGCTGAAAACCCAAATTCGCAAAGATACGACGATCCAAACGGCAACAGAGATTTAATTGCTGTTGTATGTTAGCCAATCGAGGATATTGACTTCAAAGCGATATTCAAAATGCTGACAACTCAGAAAATGAGGCTTTGTGCACAGGGTCGTTTTTTAGATCTATTAAAATTTACTCCTTTGTTAGTGTCAGTTGTGTACCATCGAATCTTGCGAATGGATTGATGACCCACTGGTACATTTGATAATCAAGTGATGAAAAATACTTGGAAAATGATGTAGAAAGGAGTTCTGTAAAGGAAAATTTAAATGAATAAGCATTATATAAAATTAACAGCTTTGAAGCTTCTTCCTTCGCGGCACACCCTGAGACTTCTTGCGGCACACAGTTTGGCAGATACTGCCTTAGATAGTAAAAAAATTGCATGAATTGATTTATGATTGAGATTCTGACGTCACATAATCAATGTGCAGGGAAGTGTCAGATCTTGAAGATTTTCAAACAATAAACTGGAGACCAACTATAGTCTCCGGGTCTAAATAGAATAAGAAATTTGCAGAATCCTCCAAACATTGATATGTATTCCATCAACTGACAAAAAATAAAAATCCTGAAGAACTTGCAAGGTATGTGCTAAGCACAAGAAGATAATTGAGTGGGTCAGAACTAGACATGACTAACCCACATATATTTTGTTTCGAGATAATTGACTTCAAAGTTTCAGATCTATTCAAAAATGGATTGTTTTCTGTTGTTTCCAAAATTTTAACGGTAGATGTCTGCATTTATGGTGAACTATAAACTCATAATCATGTTTGGTTCTGATAGAAATTTGTATAAAGATGTAGCGTATATATTTTTGTGGGATAGTCATGTCTTGTTTTGACCCACTCAATTGAGACCCGGTACCTGTGTAAGGAGTGTTATCTAACTAACTCTCCTCAAAGCTGAATTTTGGTAGAATTGTTGTACTTAACTAAATTATTGAAGTATTTAAAACAAACGTACAAAGTTTTATTACAATATTTTAAAGATTTACTTAGATATAACAACTTTAGTAAATAAGCCGAGCACTGAAAAAGGTTGTCGTGTCAGGTCTTAAAGTATTAATTTCCACGGTACATGCTTCTACCTTCTATCACAAGGTTATCTTCAGAAAAATAATAAATTTAAAAAAGTAAAGTCCACATTTTACAGACGTTACAAAAGTTATACAAAACATAATTTAGAAACATCAAAATTTAGGTGTTGGCAGTTTAAGTCAAACTTACGTCTTTCCTGCTGTCAGCAGTTTGCCCGAATAACTCTGCGTAATTAAATAAAGCGTCATTGTTGTTCTCCAACTCGTTCAAACTCTCAATCGCAGCATCTACATTTTGGATAACCATCTCGGTGTTAAAACCTACCACTTCATTTAAGAAGTCCGTCGCTGGCAGAGCACAAGCCAACTGAAAATATAGAATAGCAATAAATTCAAAATGTAATATAAATATTATCGAAAACCTGCAGGTGTATTTTTCCTCAAAATTCAAGGTACAATACCCGGCGGTAAGTAATACACACTAGGCTTAAGAAAGAGACTGTCGGCCACAATCGGCTAACTTCGGCTTTGTACAGTGTCATCTCTGTCGTTCATACACATGTTCCGTAGCGATTTGTCAGTCGTTGTCAAGACAAAGTTGCGACAGAGACGACGCTCTACAAAGCCGAAGTTAGCCGACAGTCTCATTCTTAAGCCCGATGTGTATTTCTTACCACCGGGTACTGTACAACTTTGGCGTGTTATTATGGATTTGTTCTTGCTTCTCAATAGGGACCAGTCTCTTGACGTCCTCCGTGGCCCAGTTGGTAAAATTATTGTCTTTTGCTTTTGCTCAGGGGTTTTGGATTCAATTTACGATGGTATAAAAAAAGAGTTCATATTTTGCAAGACTCGGACCCTTTTGCACGCGCTAGATGTATGCGAGTTTGCTGCGTCTTATTTTGCGATGTTTGGTAATAATTTGTCACATCGTTCAATACTCGTATTTATATCAATTCAGAACGCACTGAAGATCGTCCGAAGGGAAAAAACCCTATCAAATCCAAAAAGAATTGTCGCCCAAATAGCACATTATTGTCGATAGTAATTTAAATATTTCTGATTTGTAATAACAGATGTCGCATTATTTTAACTTCTGTAAATAAAATAAGGCGCAGTAATAATTCAATTATAAAATTTAAATTTTATCTCCGTCTTGATGTAGTGTTGAATAAATAATAGTAGCAGGAATAAATAATTGAGTGAAGGTTTTATAGTTTTGATATTCACCTGAAAGCTGAATGTCAAAACTATAAAATTAGTCGGGGCGGTATTGTTGTGTTAAATGTAGTCTTTCGAAATTTATTGAACGTTTTTTTCGAGTTTTTTAAATTCAGACATATTTTTGTCGTTTATTTTATCCTCAAGCACTGCTTTATGAAATAATAGCTTTATGGCAGTTCAGAAACGAGATAAATACTTAAGAGCAGATTCATTAAATAAAACCAAAAAAGGTATTAAAATAAATCAATAAAACAAAACCTATCTAGATCTTCCAAAGTTATTAATTAATAACACGAACTAACCTGCAGGACTCCGATCAGAAGAGCGCTAACCAGGAGTTTGGAAACCATTTTGAGACAGCTAAATGTTATTTTGGTTAGATTAAGATCAAACAAATCCACTTCCAATTAGCTTCTATGTTTACAAACGTGTCTTCCAACGAGACGAGTGAGTGAATATACCCCAAGCAGCCATCGCTCCCTTTTTATACCGTTCTTTGATCATTGTTTATTTGTTATCTTAGTTGTCGAGATGTTATCTTTAAGTAGATTGCGAGAAAAATAAATATACCTACTTATTAGGAATTACTCTGTAAACAAAACCCTTAAAAATGTTTTGAGTGTTTTGCGTTTGATATATTTGAAATTTATTCTTTAAACGAATGGGTTAAATATCCTATTCTCTAAGGACATTTGTGAAACTCATGTACATTTCATTTCAAAACCCGATTATTGATGGCATAATTATTTAGTCAAATCACCAGCACTCATATATATCACAAAAACTATAATACTCAACAGATAGCCTTCTTACAAATTGAGATTTTTGTTTAAGAGGGACATGCAATTGTTCCTTCTCCGCCAACACTGTTTAGTCTGTTTCTATTCTCTCTTATGGTGCGATCGTGAACTCATAAAACAATTGGATTTAGTCATACTTGATGAAAGAGCTGTCTCCGCAGGTGGAGGAAGATGTATTATTATTTATACGAAATTTATTAACAATATAAATAACTACGATAAAAGTGAAATATCATCAATCAAGGAAAAATTAAGGAATGGTGGAGACAAAAGGAAAATCGGGAATGAAACACAATATCATATATTCTTCTTTCCAGTGTCATGTTAGGTCCCCCAAACGTTGAATATCACCTGTGAGTAGATGTCTTTGTCCCCGGCAGCCCGAAAAAGATCTCCAACGCCCCTTATGCCAGTCCAATAACGTATATTGCGGAGCCAGGAGAGTTGTCTCCTGCCAACACCTCTTCGGCCTTCTATTTTGCCTTGGATGATCAGGTGCAGTAATTTGTACTTTGCTCCTCTAAGTACATGACCCAAGTAGGACACCTTTTGGATTTTAATATTAGTAAGCAACTCTCTATCAACTTTGGCTATTTGAAGAACCCTCGTGTTGCTGACCATATCCGTCCAGGGTATCCTTAGCATTCTCCGGTGCATCCACATTTCGGATGCTTCCAGTCGGTTCATACTACCAACTTTGAGGATCCATGATTCCACTCCATGCAATAACACTGACCAAACGTAGCATTTGACTAACCGTTGTCGAAGTTTCAAGTTTAGATTATCATCGCAAAATACGCTTATCATTTTATTAAAAGCCGCACGAGACGATTCAATTCTGCACTTGACTTCGGTTTCTGGGTCGAGGTCTTCCACTAGGATACTTCCGAGGTATTAATTTTTTTTCACTCTCTCTATATCAGCACCGTTCAATGTAAGACGTGCTCCATATATTACTGACTAGCAATTGAGAGTTTTTTCAGTAACTTCTTAAAACATACCAATGACGGAGCAAGTATAATATTGTTTGGTAACTGGTAAAGGACAACGTAAAAAGAGAAGAGTGACGAACTGGGAAAGTCAGTAAACAATCTCTAATTGAGTGTAGCGTAAGGCCACGATCGAAAAGAGGCTGAATATTTTAGGAGATATAAGAGGGGGCGGCGGGATAGTTAAGAATATTATACAATAGTGACAATATATGAATTTTGCGTCTACGTATATCATCACTAACTAAAATATTGTATTTACACATCTTCGAAAATATTAATTTTTAACCATTTCAGAAAGGTGGTACGCCACATTCTGGCGAGACGATAACCACTCGAAAAAATCACCATTTTTTAGCTTAACGTTGTTTGAGATTCTGTCATATGTCCTTTATTTATTTAACACTTCGTTGTAAATATAGTCTGGTGTGTTTATCGCCAAGCGGCAATCTCTTCCAATCAACCAGACAAAAGTAAACAAAGCGAGTTATATGATCGTAAAAAATACTCAAAAGATTAGTCATATTTAAGAAATTTATGGACATAAACACATTAAAGTAAAAATAAGATATCATCAATCAAAGGAAAAGGAAAGGATGGTGGAGAGGAAAGAAAAATCAGGAATGAAACAAGTTATATTGTAGAGTTTTTTCAGTCGCTTCTTAAATCATACCAAGGACGAAGCGAGTCTAAAATTGGGTTTGGAACTGATTCTAGAATCTCACTGCATAGACAGTAAAGGACGACGTAAAAAAGAAGAGGACTGAACTGGGAAGGCCAATAAACAATATCTGTCTGAGCGCAGCGCAAGTCGGAAAGATACTGTTTTTTTATAAGATGAGAGGGGGTGGCGGGACAGTTAAGGATATTATACAATAGATATAGTATGTGAATTTGGCATCTATTTCTCACGCCAGTTCAGCGCCTTCTGGTATGAAGTGATATGATCGTACTTTCTCAAGTTAAAAATAAACCTTAGACAAACATTATGAAGTCATATATATGATATATATGGAGTTTAGTTGGCAAATACTTTCGCATGCGGCTTACTCATCAGACTTGACTCCATCCAATTACTACTTATTTGCATCGATGGGACACGCACTTGCTGAGCAGCGCTTCACTTCTTACGAAAATGGTTCGATGATTGGTTTGCCTCAAAAGAGTAACATTTTTTTTTAGCGTGGCATCCACAAATTGTCAGAGAGATGGTAAAAATGTGTAGCTAGTGATGGGCAATACCTACTTTGAATAAAATATTTCATACAATACAATAAATGTGTTTTTTCTATAAAAAAACCGGTTTCATATTTATAGACATATGTATATGCTAAATAAGTATTCTGTCTTAGTGGAACAGGAAAAGTATACTTCAAGAATATTTATGATCTATTTTTTTTATTTGGCAGATGCTGACGATCTCAGCAGTGGAGACTACAGCTTGATGGGAGCGGCTTCTTGCAGTGGGCCCTCAGCATCCAGAGACCTCTCTGAGGCTGTGAGAAGCAGTGCTGACGGGAGGAAGGAGAGTATAGAAGAAGAAATCAGAAGAGACTATGAAGCTCTGCAAAGCAGACTAAGTCGAGAATTCAGCGACAGAGCCATGGGATGGAGTCATGCTCAAGGCAGTCCTACGGTTACGTCTCCAAGAAGTCAGGATTGGGAGAAAAACAGGAACCAAGGTACAGGGTCTTTTAAATTGAGCGGTTTTTTTAATTCTATTTTTTATTATTCTTGAACAAAACACATAATTTGTTTTGATTTCAAAAAACTTTATATTGGTCGTTGAAGTATAATGTATGACATTTAAACACAAAAAACAGTATCCGCCGAATGTCCACCTCTTGCAGCTCCACATATGTCCACACTTTTGTCACCAATACCGCGAATTATTTCGTCCTTCAGCTCAGGAATTGATTGGGGGTCATTCTTACAGACCTGGATTTTCACGTAACCCTAGAGAAAATAGTCCAACGGTGTCAGATCACATGATCTTGGTGGCCAATTAATATCACCGTTTCCGGAGATTACAATACATAAAATAATTCAACAATTTGAACGCGTTGTTGTATTATACTATATACGACTCCATTTTTATAAATGTCATACATAACACTTCTCAAATATCACAAGACCCAGGCAAGTTCGCGACGCCATCTGTGTTTTATCCAATAATTAAAAAAACGCTCAATGTAAAACACCCTTTTAAATGGAAATTGAATCTCTGTTGGATTAAAAATTGCCTATTTCAGTCAAATTCATAAGCCAAGGTATGAAGAAGGAGGAACCAAGCTACGAGTATAGGAAGAATAATTCATGCGTGTTTTAAATGTTTGTGTTTATGTTAGTTCAAATACATTAGACAAGGTATAGGAAAGAAAAAACATGGATGTTTTATATAAGTATGCGTATAAAAAAATGCGTATTTTAGTTCAAATTCAATAAGCTAGGTAATAGAAGGAAATAACATGCATATTTTAAATGTGTGTATGTATAAAAAAATACCTATTTTATTATCGTTATTAAAAAATCATTTTCAATATCGTTATTAAATAAAAACCTCATAGCAGTGCTGTGTAAAACTCTGTTAAATGAAAGTTAGCAGCAGATTAAACCTGCCTATCGTCTTAAAACATCGATCCTTTGAGTTAAACTTATCAAAAGTGTGTGCCTATAGAAGTACAACAGGTTGCAAACTATACACCAGTACCTACACGCTAAGGCGTTTTTCATCTACAAGATGGCTGACAATTATCTTCGATCACGAGGGATATCCTATCATAATCACAATACAACCCAGTGGCTTCCACAAGGCAATAACCTTTGTTATTGCCTTGTGGAAATATTTTCCAAACAATCGTAAAGATATTAAATAAGAAATGAAAAACAGACAGAAGCCTTTTATAATGAAGGGTGTCAATCGAACTAACTACCTCCGAATTGGAACACTGGTATCTTATTAATTAGGTCACATTTTGAGCCGGGTTCCCTAGTCTTATTGGTGGCGCGGCTATTTTGAACCGGGTTCCCAAGGCTTATTGGTGACGGGGCTATTTTGAGCCGGGTTCTCAAGGCTTATTGATGGTGGGGTTTTTTTGAGTCGGGTTCCCAAGGCATATTGGTGGCGGGATTATTTTGAGCCGGGTTCCCAAGGCTTATTGGGGGTGGGGCTATTTTGAACTGGGTTCCCAAGGCTTATTGGTAACGGGGTTATTTTGAGTTGGGTTCCCAAGGCTTATTGGTGGCGGGGTTATTTTGAGCCGGGTTCCTAAGGTTTATTGGTGGCGGGGTTATTTTGAAATAGGTTCCCAAGGCTTATTGGTAGCGGGGCTATTTTGAGCCGAGTTCCCAAGGCATATTGGTGGCGGAGTTATTTTTTTGCGCTTGGGTGAAAGAGTAAGCAATGTAGTATATCGAATAGAAATTATGCTAAGTTGAAAACTTTTATTAAAAATGTTTTTTTTTCTAGGTTCTTAAATTACATTGTTCATTAGAAGTAGACCTCAATTGAGTGTGTTTTTACACCGAATAGATATTTATTATGTTTTCTAAATTAGTTGATTGTGTTTTATAATTTGTAAATCATTATTTAAATAAAGAAAATCTAATTGGAAATGAACTAAAGAAACGCGTGCTTCAAAGTAGAAAAAAATAAAAATATGAATTTGTTTCAGGTGCTAAATCATCCGCCGTCAGTTCAGGACCATCAACCCCAGGGACCAGTCCAGTCTCTAGCCTCCAGACCCAAGAAAAGATTGAGTCAGATTTCAGGAAGAGATTCCAGGAGAGTCAAAGGCCTAGAGGGTCTATGACTCCAGTGTTATCCTCAGCACAACTTTCTGAAGATTTTAGAAAGAAACTAGGCAAGTGAATATTATTTAATTTGTGCAAAAAAAGTTGATCTTATTTTAGATTTAATTTATTTAAGATAGTATACAATTTTATAAGTTAATTAGATGTTCCATCTTATAAAGAAAATAAATATAACAATAAAAGGGTAATTTATATAGCGGTGTTCAGAGAGCAAACTCACCTCAAGGCCTATCTAACTATGGATTCGAATCTACCAATATTTACATATTAACAATATTTAATAAGAAATCGAAGATTTTCGAATTCAACAACATTTGACCTAAAGCTCGGCAAGCAATTGGTCAAAACATATGTTATGGGTGGAGTATTTTGATGTATGTTGGCAAGACATGGTGCATAGGCGAAATGGATAGAAAGAGATTGGAGGCTTTCAAGATGTGGACCTATAGATGAATCCTAAGAATTTCCTGGAGATACCACATTACAAATGACGAGGTTCTCAGCAGGATCGAAGAAACCAAGCACCTGTCAAACACCATATCGGAAAGGCGTGCAGAATTGATTGATCATATGCTGCGACATGAAAATCTCCTGCACAATATACTGGGAGGAATGATTGAGGGATCGATTGGCAAAAGGCGTCCTCGCCGAGAGTATCTGGAGCACATGTGCCACGATATGGATTACATCTCCTATAGAGAGCTCAAGACGATCGCTGAAGACCGAGTGGAGTGGAAGAGGAGATGCAGAGATTTGCTGCTAACCAATCCTCAGGATTGAAACTGAAGAAAAAAAAACAATATTACAAAATAAATATACACAAGTTGAGTGTAAAGATAGAAAGGCGGTGACTGCAGCATTAGATAAGGAACTCCCTTTTATTTGAAAATGTTAAAAAAACACCTTTGGTAAGAAAGCTGTATAAAGCTTATCAGATATTTCGATATTGGTTCCGTTTTTGTTTTTGTAATGATTTTCGTGGAAACTGCATCACAAAGGGTTATATGAACAGGTATAAAATTTCCTTAAATATTGAACTATATCCTTATCGATGTGGTGTTGTCGACACGATTTGAATGGACAATAAAATATAACACAAAGATTTTTATCCATTTTTTTTTTATTTCCTTTAAAATGATCATTTTGTGGGTAACGAAACGTTGCAGATTCGCGAGCAATGTAAATAAATGAAACTTAAAATATCTACATTTAAATAAACTAAAAACGCACGATGATCAAAAACTGCTCTAAAACCGAAATAAATCTGAACGAAAAACGGAGCGTCTGGTCGTTTTGTTGACACAAGAAAAATAAATTTTCGATAATATTAGGTCCTTACATATGAAATTGGCGTTTTGTTTGGGAGGACAAAAAGTTGATTTTTTTTTAATATAATATATTTATTTAATCAAAGTATGTACCATTGCTATCTATGCACTTTTGCCATCTCATAGGTAGTTCATCGATCCCTTTACTAAAAAAACCATTCGGACGGGAATCAATAAAATCTTTGAAGTCGGTTTGGACTGCCCCATCGGAGTTGAATTTTTTCCCTTGCAAGAAGTTATCCAAATTTCGAAAAAAATAGTAATCTGTTGGGGCAAGGTCCGGAGAGTACGGTGGATGTCTTAGACATTCCAATTGAAGCTCTTCTAATTTGGTAGCCGTCTTTTGTGCAGTGTGTGGTCTAGCGTTATCATGAAGCAGCAGTGGCCTAGAGCGATTAACCAGCCTCGGTTGTTTAGCAGCTAGCTTTTCCATCATGGTTTGCAGTTGCTGACAATAGACATCTGCCGTAATCGTCTGGCCAGATTTAAGAAAGCTGTAGTGAACGACACCAGCACTAGTCCACCAAACGCTCACAAGTAACTTTTTTGGAGTCAATTTTCGCTTGGGGCATGGTTTGGCTGGTTCGGCAGGGTTCAGCCATTGCGATGAGCGCTTCCGATTATCATACAGGATCCACTTTTCATCACAGGTAATGATTCGATTCAAAATACCTTCATTATTGTGCTGGTTGAGTAATGCAACGCAGCAGTCAACGCGCGTTTGTTGATTTGCTTCACTCAATTCGTGAGGTACCCACCTTTCAAGCTTTTTCACCTTCCCAATTTGCTTCAAGTGGATTAAAACAGTTTTATCACTAACACCGCAGCCTGCAGCTAACTCGGACGTGGTTTGCGATGGATCCGCTTCCACAATAGCCTTCAATTCTTCATTATCAACTTTGGTCTCCGGCCGTCCACGGGGCTTGTTCCGCAGGTCGAAATTTCCAGAACGAAAACGTTGGAACCAAAAACGCACTGTGTTTTCTTTTGCGGCACCGTCGCCATACACATCATTAATCCTTCGACCTGTTTCTGCAGCACTGGTGCCACGGTGGAACTCGTACTCGTAAATAACGTGATATTTCAAGTTTTCCATTTTGTAAACTGAGTGACGCAAAGAAAAAAAACAATTGAGGAAAAACCAAATGAATTATAATTTTCGAAACACAAATACTTGAGTAAATAGCTGTATAAATTTTAATTTGGAATTCCTAACCAAAGAGAAGATATTTGAGATCAAAGTTGCCAGTACGGCAAAACGCCAATTTCATATGTAAGGACCTAATATTTACATATTTCTCGTAAATGGCCAATCTAAAAATAATAGTTTAACTTCGCGTAAAGATCTGTTCGCGCTTTTTCAGTTTAATATTTTCATCATCATCAGTAATTTAACTGGAAAATTACAGTGTGGGAAGTTGATTAAAATTAAAGTGTGGGAAGTTGATTAAAATTACAGTGTGGGAAGTTGATTAAAATAAACAGATGGTACAAATATATATAAGTTGATATTAAACATACATAAATAAATACCATGACGCCTCAGCCTATCAGGGTAAGCAGAAAGGATAGAGCACCAATCTTTCCTATCGCTGCACACTTATTTCGTCTCCTCTACATTAATACGACTCGTACAATTCATTCATTATTTGTGATATTATATTCAATACCCATCTCAGAGTTTTTCTTAATCTTACCTATTACATCCGCCTAAAGTACACAATCATTTAGTAATAAACCCGTCAGGATGTACTGTACACAACGAAAATATAATATGTATGTACATTTTTAAAATAAAATATATAAAACATTCCCCTACCTAACTAGATATATGCCCATTCTAAAGCAGGAACGTTTCACAAAACAAACAAAAAAAATTATATTAAAAAAACCCCACCATAATTTAAATAAATATAGGTTTATTGATAACAACATATTGAGTATATATAGTTACATATAGGTATATACTCGTATGGACAGTGGATTTAGGAATTCCAGTGAGTTCCTCGATGAGCCTAACATAGTAGACGCACAACGATCATTTCGAAGAATTTCAATCAGTCTTTGAACATTTTTTTCGATTCGAACTGTCAATGATGGTCCTTGCCGTGGATCATCTTCAATGCTCTCTCTACCATCACGAAATCCTGCATACCACTTAAAAACATTCTTACGACTCATTGCTTCACTACCATAAACAGTTTGAATAATTTCAAAAGTTTCTGTGGCACTTCCACCCAATTTAAAACAAAATTTTAATGTTGGAATGTTGCTCCATTGTTCCTTTCCGACCGAGACTCAGAAGGTACTCGGAGGACGTCAGATGTTTTTCAGAACACTGTTACAATACACCAAAAAAGAGTAATAAATTGATTGCATTCATTTTATTAGGTGTTAACATAAGTGGTGTCCGTTTTTTTTCAAATTTAAAAATGAGCACCAAAAGTAAAACAAAATGGTAAATGTTATACGTCAGTCGAAAAAAAATTTTCTGCTTTATAAGATATTGTATTTGCTTTTGTGTTACATATATTTTTTTATTTGATTACAAGCCTTCAAAAGGGAATGTCAAGTAGACGAAAGTGAGCATTTTCGACACCTCCTTCTGTTCGCGTTTAATCGAGGGAATAAAGCTGCTCGCGATATTTGCGAAGTGTACGGTGAAGATGCTATGAATTAAAGGACAGCTCGTCGATGGTTTTTGCGTTTCAAAGACGGTAATTTCGACCTGAAACACATGGAGCGTTCCAGACGACCAGTGGACTTCGATGAGGACCGTTTAAACCATATTATTCATGAAGATCCCCTTCAAACCTTTTTCATCACCATTTTTCATCACGAGTAATGATGCGGTAAAGGAACCTTTGCTTGTGGCCATGCGTAGCTCGATGACGCGCGAGCCAACCAGCAGAAATAGTCGAACGTTGATTTTTGTTGTTTTCACTCAAAACATGTGGAATCCAAGCGCCGAACTTCTGGACTTTTCCCATTGATTTAAGATGGCGGTATACAGTCATGTGATTTCATCTGCTTAGCCAATTCTACGGTGGTTTGAAGGGGATCTTCATGAATAATATGGTTTAAGCGGTCCTTATCGAAGTCCACTGGAGGTGTCGAAAATGCTCACTTTCATTTACTTGACATTCCATTTTGAAGGCTTGTAATCAAATAAAATAATATATGTAACGTAAAAGCCAACACAATATTTTGTAGAGCAGAAAATTTTCTTTCGAATGATGTATAACCTTTATCATTTAGTTTTACTTTTGGTGCTCATTTTTAAATTGGAAAAACACGGACACAACTTATGTTAACACCCAATACAAAGGATCATTCACTGATATGTAGACATAAAATAGCACTTTTCAATATATAATGTGAACTGCATATGACGTACCGCTCCATTGCATTATTTTCATACGATTTGAGTTTTCATTTTGTGTTGACGGTATCTCTTACTCAACCTTGTCCGATTTCTATCAGCCATCTTTTATTTTATTCTTATATTTACCGCATATTTTAATAAAACTCATGGCTTTAGGTTATGCATTGAATAACTAAGGAGCCAAGTACACAAAACTTATCTACCTAGAGGCCATTCGCATGTATGATATTTTTCTTAATCTTAAAGTTTTTTGTTTCATAAATGCTTGTTTCAACATATTAATATTTTCTAAATATATACACATGAAAATTTTTGGTGTAAAATTGTTAACAAGGCATCACTGCAGCCAAATCAGTGTTCGTTCTTTGTTGATATCTGCACATCATTTTCAATGCAGCTCTTTGTGCTAGCATATTTTTTTACATTACTGTGTGATGGAGCACCACATTTTCATATGCAGTACATAACAATTAAGTTGTAACAATTAAAATATAGACCAAGCGCTAGAAGGAATTGAGTGCGCATAATATGAAGACCGCATTTTCTCAATTGATATAGATTCAGGAGAACCCAAAGATTATTAATCTGAATGGTGCCAGTTCATGTTATGGTCCGTTTGGTTTTTCACCCCCCCCCCTCCACCCCAGTAATGTATTGAAGTGGTGGGGGTTAAAAACCAAACGGACCATAAAATGAACTGGCACCGTTCAGATTATTAATATTTAGGTTTTCCTGAACCTATATCAATTTAAAAAATGCGGTCTTCATATTATGCGTACTCAATTCCTTCTAGCGCCTGGTCTATAAGCCAATATTGCAATTCACAGTGATTACTATATCTTGCTTTACTTTATTTTTTACTAATGATTTGTAAGTGTCTATAACTTGTATCTCCAAAGAGAAATTATTTATTATAGTTATTTATATATTTTCAGAGGAATGGAAAAAAATGAAGGCCACAAACTCAGTGCCACCCTACACAGGGGAAGAAGCTGACAGATCACAACGGGAGCATGATGAAAAGTAAGATTCTAACATTTGTATATTGATTATTATTGTTGAAAACATATCATACGAAATAACCAAAAATTGTCATGATTTTGATCGAGTCTTAAAATTTTGAAGGTACATATAAGACTTGCATGCTTTTTTTGACAATCGGTTAGATCAGATTATCATTTCACGTTTTGACCACTGTGTGTTAAACAACGAGTGATGTTTTAGAATATGATTTTTGTTTGACAAGTGCCAAAGTCATAACAACATCCCATCAATAAAAACAGAACAGGGTGTTCTGTCTTGCATCGATATTTATATAACGCGCCCATAATAGCTATTTTGATGGCGTAATTACGGGTAGTGATGCAACAAGTTATGACCGTTTTATTGCTAACGTCTTAAACTGCAGGCGGTGTTGATTGTAATGCCAGATGTGATGTTCGTACCCTCCTCGTACTGAATATTTTTGTAATTTTGTAAATATTGGAAATTTGAAACTTTTATCGGTATAAATCAGGGTAACTTCTAGGATTTTTTAAATTTATTTTTTTACTATATTTAAAATTAATATAATTTAAATGAAAAGACTAACCGAAGAATACAAGCACATACAAATTAAAAAAAAAACACAATTTTATGGATGTAAGGAACCATTTCACTAAGTAAGGCTTGTAACGAATTAGTATCATTCCTTCGCCACAGATTTCGTATATAATATATGTTGTAATTTATTTTATCAAACACTGTTCATTCCACTTTTTGTTACGGTATAACCCTACTGGTTTCGAGGTTTTCACCTCATCATCAGGGGAGTATTTTTTGTGTATATCGGTACCAGTTCGAACAAAATTTAGTCTTGTTTGTGCTCCCCTGAAGATGAGGTGAAAGCCTTGAGACCGGTAGGGTTATACCGTTACAAAAAGTGGAATAAATAGTGTTTGATAAAACAAATTACAACTATAAATAATAAATGTATAATATTTGTGGTAAATACTTAAGCATTCGCTAAAACTTCACAATTTGCATTCAAATCGTTACACATACTTGAATTTCAAGACATTTAATACACACTTCCAAACCCATCATGATATTAACATGATGTCTTACCAATCTTATCGCACACTCTTCATTTACATCAGGTGTTCACTAACGTGATTATGTGAGAATTGAATAATTAGTCACACAGGTAAGAACTAAGATGTGAAAGCACCGGGAATGACCCTCCTGAACTTAACAACATCTGCATTAAAAATGTTCACCAAATCACAAATGAAGTTACATTCTCGCAATTCAGGAATTGTAATATACATACACAACTGTCGTTAGTAAATGCGATATATGGATGAAAAATTAAAGATTGGAGCAAGTTTAGGAATTCCGCTATTAGGGTAGTATTTTCTCAGATGAGTTAAGAGAAATATCGAATGGCGTGTAGCGTAAGGAAACATAGTAAATTGGGTCAAATAAAATCAATAGCGCTAGGAAACAAAGTCAACTAAAACATGTACAGGCGGCCCTCGACTTTCGCATATAATTGGTTCCTGGAAATGTGTGCGAATGTTGAGTGTTCGAAAGTAGAGGAATGTAAAAAAAACATCAAAAAGTGTATTTTAAAATATTTATTATAATTACCCTTTTTTTTCTTGATACAGAGTTCTATAACATGCTGTGTCTTTCTCAATCGCCCTACGTACTTGAGATATACATTCTCCATTGGAATCACATTATTCATGATAGTCACAAATTTGTCAAGATGCATGAAGGCTTCATTCATATTTTTTATTGTCAAAGTCTTGACGATTTTATCAGCTTCTTCTTCCTCACTTTCATTGTGTATTTCATTTAACTCTTGTTGCTCAATTAAGTATTCATTTGACAGAGATACTGAGTGAGATTCAATCAACTCATTAACATCTTCGCTGTTGACGTCCAAGTTTAGTTCATTCATTAGGCTAACTATTCCATCTGTGATAGTTTCCAGAGTTTCTTCAGAATTTATAAAACCACTCATCATTTGTGTGCATAATTGTTTCCAGGAACCTTTCATTGTTGACTCTTTTATTTCAGCCCACAAGTCTCCAATATTGTTTATTGCGTTCCATACATTATAGTTCTTCCAAAAAGTGGGAGCGACTGCATGGAAGCAAAGAATTTTTTGCATTATCGACAAAAATCTTAAAAAATTTTTTTTTTTTAATGTGCGAAAGTCGAGGTCCGTCTGTATACTCAAACCGGACAGATAATAGTCCAAATCTGCTAAGATGATAGTCCACAATAATATTTTGGTGCTATATTTGATGTATGGGCGTGAAACGTGGGCGTGTAAAAAGGTTGAGAGGAGGCTAATAAATGCTATTTATTAAGTTCCTCTCAGTCTTTTTCCACGTCCACATTTCCCTCCCATACATAGATGTGTGCATTGAGAAAAATACATGGAATGACAATGTATGACAGAATACGGAATTAAGTGATAAGCGATGAATTGCCAAAGAATTGGAGTACTCGTTGCAGACAGCCTGTTTTGAAGCTCAAGTTGTTCAAGGTATCCTCTACACGTGTTTCCAGCATCACATACGAACCCATTTATATTTTTTCTTATTTTTACCCTCAGTGTCCTGATCTCTTCTCTATATAAGAAAGTAAAGAAGATCAAGGGAAGCATTAGCCTTTTTTTGTTTGATATTAAAATGTTTCGATCCTTTCATATTTGCAGTTTGACTACCGAGTTTTTTACTATCACAATTTATCTCGGAATTTCAAGTTTATAATCTTCGTCATCTCTTATGGAAGATCAGAGATGTATAAATTGTTAGGTGAAGAAAAACTCGACCTCAAAGTTCGATTGCTCTTTTACACTTGCCACCCTATGATGGATAGTGAGTTACCAGGACTAACATAATAAAATAATTTTATAACTAATTTAAAAAAATAACTCCTAGCAGAGTTTGCATAGTTTAAATTTAAAGCATACATTTTTCACTGGATGTTGAGCGTCCAGCACAGTGGCTGGCGGAATTGTTTAGCACAGTAAGGCAAGTGTTAAAGGAGCATCTCTCCGACACATGTTCGGAAGATACTACGGAGACATAAAGAGACTTGAATATAAAGAGGTAAAGTTTGAAATTAATCCATTCGCAACACTTGAGCCAATGTAAACTTTTTAGAAGCGGACTTTATTGTGCGTGTTTCAGTGCATGGATATATACACCTGTAAAGTATTCATTGAACACTTCCGTACAAACAAGCGTCAGTATAATATTATATATTTATATTACAAATAGTCTTTATTGAGAACTAAGATGTTTATCGAGGAAGGAACCTTGGCATCGTCTGGCCCAGGCAACACACTGATATCTGGCGCAGAGCGTTCGTTATGTTTCCTCGTTAGGCACGCCGTACACTGAGCGATTAATTGACGGTACGACTTATAAGAAATGTTAAATAAACATTGTATTATTTCTTATTCTTTGTGATTTCAATACTGAGGAAAGAACCTATTGTAGTTGTTTGTTATTGAACATATTAATAAGGTTTTCTTGGGAATTGTTGAACATATCAATATGGTTTTCTTTGGGAAAATAATGCGATGGTTTCTTATTGCTTTCCGCACCGCAGCAGATGTTAAAGGAACTGTATACATGTTGTATATATTGTGAGTGTAGTACTAGGTCTCAGGTGAAATGTGCACTTGTGGATGTATAGTGTTGTAAAAATATTTGGGATGTACCAATGTGAATATGTTCGTTTTTTTTCTTCGATAATAATTTTGAAACAATAGCTGGTTGACTAAAATGTATTAATTTAAAGCCATTTAATTGTATGGCACCCTTCAATATATCTGCCTTGACGACTAATAACGTGAACATGTTGAACAGCGCAGCCGGGAGACAATATTGTCTTCGACCTAATAGTAGATGTTAATAACCACTGAAGTAGGCAAGGAACTCATAATTTGGTGTTGCATGTTTTGAAAATATTACTACATGTAGACAGTCAATAATACTCGCACTTGGCGAACCTTTTAACTAGATTGCTACCTTTATTTATATATTTTTTTCTAGTATTATCAAGAATCGAACCCGAAGCCCTCGGGTGAAAGACCAGCCTTTTACTAATTACGCCACGTAAGTCGTCAATAAATCCGTCAGGTGCATTAAATGATACTGTTAAAATAAACGTAAAAATTAAAAGACGCAGCTTAAAGGGTTAAAAAAAAGCGAAATATAAGCACTGAACACAAACTCGCATCATTAATATTTCGTAACTCAGGTGCGCGGCGTGCCTTACAATAATTTTCAGTAGGCTCCTCCACGTTCCTTATTGCTCCGCTGAAATATTTGTGTAAATATCCAATACTCACTGAAGCGGGCTAATAATTATTTCACGAGAATTTATTTGGAAAATTTCCCAACTATTTTCTGAGAATATTACACATATATCGATTGGGCTGTGCGAAGGACGATGCCAAAGAAACTCATCAACCCGATAGGCTGAGTAAGTCAGAAATACAACACAGTCCTCTATGGTAGCGGCACTCCTTGATTCTCAAAGAATATATAGTTGGAGGGTGGAAGGAATTTTGAGATCAGTCCGGGGAAATCAAGACTCTTCGTCATGAAAAAAATATCATAGCGATCAGTTGTATATAAGATCTTTCGAAGTGTTGTACCGCGTGGTTTGGTTTATGATGTCGACGTTTCTAAAACGTTGCAGTTTTCCTCCTCAAGGCTTGTAGCCAGCTTCGCCATAAGTGGATGCGTGCCGGATACCACTTTGCCGGATAACGTGACCACATGGATTCATCCCGGTTCCGTCTCATCATGGGAAAAAAGGCGCGCGGCTTCACAACTTTTATTTTGACAACCTTGTCCGCCTAATTAGTAAAATCCCTATTTTCTGACTCGGATATTGCGGTTTTGATTTTCGCTGACCCCTAGATTTTTTCAAAGAGGTTTTCAGTTCAGAACTATTATTTAATGCTTCAAAGATTATCACGGTTGTATTACCCTATTTTAAAGTATTTGTTGGAGTTGTTTCCGTGTTGAATTTGCTCAAAAGAAAGCTCATGTTTCGAAAGCATTACAGCCTTCATCGGCAGGGTGATGTTAAAAAACATTAACGATTTTTTTTAATCCGAAGGAATGTATTTATTGATGACACTTCAGTTTGATATATATAAATGACACTGAGGAGTAATTTACATATCAAAGTAAAATAACAATTACATAAGATAACAAATATTAAGTATTGTTATATTGGCGCTACACTGGAGTACCCTTAGGATGACAAGTGTTATGAAACAACGCTATCTAAGTCCTTGAGAACAGATCTGCTATGTTCAGTGTAGCTATAGTACATTTAGAAGTAACATCGATTTCCATAACCTAGCAGAAAAAATATGCCGATAGTACGACGCGGTTGCTGATTTGAATGTGAAGATATGATATTAAGTTCAACTATGTCAGAGTTTAGGAGAATGGTAGCTAAATTAACTAGGGATTGAGCGTTTTAATATTTTCATAAATCATAGTATACTATTAAATAGGCCAAAACCCATACGATGATTGTCGTCAAAAAAATAATACGAGAATTGAATTTTAAATACAAGAGAGCGAGAGAGGAATACTTGGATTCTCTCCGAAAGTAATTCGAAATTTGAGTCTCGGTGGGTCCGTGATAATGAACGAATTTTAAATACCTATTTTTGAACCGGTGTAAAAGGGGACGATGTATTTTACATTTATGAATATAACAAATTTTACATTTATGAATATATATTTTCATAAATGTAGAATTTGTTTTACTTCCGTGAATATTTCACGGGCTGCAACTAGTTGTATATAATTAGGAATATTTCCACAGACCTGTAGATATGATGGAACTGTGCATGAAATAGACACTGGTAATTGAGATTTTAATCCTTGGTATCATTTATAAATTATATGTTTTGTGTGAAAATTGTGATTCACTTCGAAAACAATAAACGGCGCTAAATAAATTGTCATTTTGCTATTATTATTGAGACATTCTAAGAAAAGTTTTTTTTCACAATTGACCTTTTAGCGAATGTCCTTGAAGGACGCGATGATGATTTTGATTGTTTGGTATTTAAATAAAATACGTCAATTAGCAATGCGGAAAGAGAGAGTGAATGAATCAATGAATAATAATTAATGATTAATGATGCTTTATTTATCGGTAAGTAGGTATTTATACATTTCAGAATGGGCGCGGAAGTGCGCCCGCAATATATTTTTATCTAGCTTCTGTGCGTGCAGAAATGGTCGATTGAAATATTGCAGACATCGCAAATAATATTGTGGGTAGACAATTTGTTGGCGAAAACGGCGAGACAGCGTGATGCGTTCTCTTTCTACTGTGGAATGTATCGTAAATAGTATTCGTGGGTAAACAATTTCAATGTTTTGGTATGCGACCTTTGGACATATCCGAAGGTCGTTTCGTCGGTCGTTGACCGTGTGTGACTACAATATTCAGCGACGACAGTAGTTCCTACAACCTCATTCTATTTGCTTCTTGAAATAATTTACTCTCAAACTTTCCTTTTTTCCATATCCGAATATTAATACCGATAGAAAAATCACCTTTATACAAAATAAAAGTAAAAACGAAAAATATCAACATATAAAATAAACATATGTAAAAGTGAAGTGTTCATACATACCATAACGCCATTTGGGCTAGGCAGAGAGGATACATTTTCACGTCTTTCTATCCATGCACTCAGGTTTTACGTCATCTACATCCATATGTTACATGTCATCATATATTATGCTTTCCTGTTGTTTTAAACTGCTATTTTCCTCAATTATTTTTTTTCTATAAACCTCCTTTCTTTCTTTCTACGTCTATCGTTTCCTCGTTCTACATTTTTTTTTCAGAAAAGAAATAAGACAATGCTAGACTTTCCTATCGCCATACACATCTTTCACCTATTCTACATTCATACTCCTTCTCACACATCTCCTACGATTTTTCAAAATATCATACACTTGATCCAAAATATCATACACTTTTTCCTTGGTCTTCCTCTACCCCTCCTTCTACTCACATTTACGCTGTATATATGTTTTGTTAGTCTTTCTTCATTCATTCGTTCCACATTTTCAAACCATCTGAGAGTGTTATTCTTCATTTTGATCAATATATCAGCCTTAAGTTCACACTCATCTTTACTTATTTAACTCCAAAACTAAATAAAATAAATAATAACAGATTTTCTAGACAAGACACGCACTTCTACTGCATTTATTATGCTTTTATCACTCCCTTTCTATGTTTAAACCTCAAGGTTCACACATCACTTTGTACTATTATTTCTAAAGATTTTTTGGTAAAGGTAAAGGTAGTAAAGGTAGGCTTATTTGGCTCCCATTACATACAATGGCGTGCCGACTTCAATAAAGGTAAAGGTAGGAAAACCATTTTTAGACAGTCGATCGGAGCGTGGTTGTTATTGCGACAGGACTTTGAGTACTTGGACTTTCAGAATGAATGACGTGTGGAAAATATTTGTGTGGGCTCGTGAGTGTGGGTTTCTTCTTGTTGTTTTTGTATTTGTGTTTCTGTATATTTTTGTTTTTATTTTTATTTTTATTCTTATTATTGTGCGGTATATTGTGGGATGAATATTTTTGGTCTTTCTGGAGTGATGATGTGTGAGGAGTTTAATTTCGCATGATGTTTCCAGTTGTAATTGAGTGTCACGTTTGTTAGGTTGATGAGAACGTGCAACGGGTTTTGGTTTTTGTGTAATCAAAAATCGGAAAGAAGTATTAATTTATTTTTTCATGCTAAATATCCTCAGTGAAATACAGGCAAAAGCCTAGTTTACTGGGGATACGACAAATGAAAGGCAACAAACCCAGATCAATTAAAATTGTATGTCCAAATTAAATTACCTGTTGTTTTTTCGCAAATTGTGTATATTTCTTGTCATGTGTAAAAATAAATAAAATAAATTGGTAAAAACAGTACTGAGTGCGCAATTAACCTTGTTCCCTGCAGCATCACGCCTTTTCAATATACATATGATATATCTAACGAAAATCCTCAACGAGTTCTAATATAACAGATTGTGGAGTATTTAAATAAAAAATATATTTCTTTTTTTCAGGCATACAAAACATAAGAAAGTTATCCTCCCTCCAAAGAAGGAAGTTCTGGTGCAAACAGGAGCAGGATTTTTCCGATTCGAGGGTGAGTTTCAGTTTTGGTCATCAAAATAAATACATTTAAATTTTTTTTTGTATATGGTTTAAAAACGTACATTTTGCGGGTTTATCTATACTGAAACATATTTTAAATAACCAGCTCACCTTGGATATACGAGTATAATACTGTTTTAATCTATGACATAAACTTTTATTTCGGATTTTTCTATTATAGTATCTCAGGTTCAATTCATGGCGTGTTTTCGCTGTAGGACTGATTTTTCTTACAGACCTGATAAATAAATTTAAGTTTTTTTCTTACTTTAAATTATTTGTAAAATCGCTATCTAGTAACGAGAAAAATACTGTATACATTTGACTTACTAACGTCTGTAGCAGATTTAACCTGTCAATCATCTAGAATCTCCGTAGGTGAGACTGTGTACTCTCTGAGTGCAATAACTGTCTCACAATAGTGAAATAAATGCATAGACGTCATTCATCCACCGAATGAATCGACAACCGCTAGTGATTGCCGTTTTTTAGCCACAGGAGTGGTGTTATTATTTAGTATGCTTGTTAGACATGGTTTTAAAAACGTTGTTAAAATTTTATTTACCTACATTTATAAAGTAGTGTCATGAGATTTTTTTCCAATAAGAAAACAAAGGTTTTATTTCTTAAATTATTTTAATACTAACATATAACATATCATCCTGCCGTGTCTATTACGGGACAGGCAGAGATACCAGATCTCTATGTTTTTCTATCTAAACTCACAATTTTGCCATCTCCATATTCATACACCTCGTCATGCGTTATGTTCTTTTATGCATGCTTCTCTCTTTGCCTTCTATTAAAATAAGGTCCATTTGATGCAGCCATGTTTTCATTTTCCTTGCACTTCTGACTTATAAACTCACTTAGTCATTCTTTCGTCATTCATTCTCTCCACGTGTACAAACCATCATAAAGCTCCTTTTTACATTTATCTTAAAATATCCATTATTGGATTAATTTCTGATCTTCATTCCGCATTATTTTACACATTAACACACCTCATTTTTTTCTTAATGCACGCATCTCCACAGCATTAATCTTAGTTTTATCCTTCTTCTGTCAAGTTCAAGTTTCACTTCCATACGTCATGGTGGGCACCAACACACTATTATGTATTATAATTGATGCTCTTTTTATTTAGCGCGGTTGTTGTATATAACATTAAATGCTCCGTTTACCTTGTTTTATGTCTCTTTCAACTCACCCATCACACGTAAACATACTGCCCAAATAATAGAACTCATCGACCTGCTAATTTCTGATTCAACCCATGGATCATAAACACTTTTTACCATACTCCTTCCTCATAATCATAACCTTTGATTTCGCTACATTCATTTTCAAACCTTTTATCACCCATCTTTCATACAGTTTAATTATCATATCTCTTAAATCGCGTTCATTTTCAGCAAGCATGACCACGCCATCAGCATGCAGAAGTCTAAATACATTCATTTCAATCATTCTTACACCTCTCCTATCATCTTTTAAGCGCACACATAAATTACATAATTAATTTAAGATATTCATTGCTTCATAATTCAAAATAATTATTGATAACAAATTGTATAATTAAATTGTTATTGTACAGCACCGTACAAAGACTAGAATAGGTGGATGGCTGCTTCTTGGCTCACTTTATGCTTTTCCGGTGAAAAGTAGCAGGGTGAAGAGATTCCTCTTTAGCGGGTAGAGTTGGCCGTAAGTAAAAGACAGTTGACGTTCGAGGAACTGAGAATATATTTTTGGTGTTTTGCGCTCTTTATGTGCAGTCAATTGCTCATCGTAGGCTCTTATTTTGGTCCGTGTATGCCGTCATGGCTTGCGAGATACTACGTATTTCGCACGTTTTCACCTGCTGACTTGACAGTAGCTCTCGCGAAGGCCACGCATAAGGAACATTTATTTCATTACAGTCGGTACACAGCAAGTATATCAAATTAAACATCTTTAAATATAAAACAAACAAGAAAATATAAATCAATCATATTTAAGGTGACGCATACGTCCGATACAGTTATCATAAACTATTTGTAATTTATTTTTATCAAACACTGTTTATTCCACTTTTTTGTAACGGTATAACCCTACCGGTTTCAAGGCTTTTACCTCATCTTCAGGGGAGCACAAACAAGACTAAATGCTGTTCGAACTGGTACCGATATACACGCTTCAACGGTTGGGGGCTGAGGGAGGCATGTGACGATTTTGGCCAAGAGCGGAGAGATTTTTGGGATATAACTGTTCACCAGATGTTCGAATCGATGTACTGACTTAGAAATTTCTAGGGCCTCTAAAAAAGTGGAATAAACAGTCTTTGATAAAAATAAATTACAATGTATTTAAATCTCCACAACGTTGATGCCTTAACTATAAACAACATATCATCAACTACTTTTGTTCTAGTTCATATGTACTTATCTTATCACTTTAAGTGGGCATATTTTCTCAAGAGTTTATTTGTATTGTTGGAATATTTAAAATAAATTAAAATTATCTTTGTTCACGCGAAATAAATTCGATTGTTTTATGCTAGACTTTGAGGTGAAGTGAGAAGTTAAGTGGTAATACGGATACAGACACTCCACAGAAACTACTAAAAACCAACAGGCTAAGCTTGGCGAAGAAGTACAGAGGCTGGAAAATACTGCTTCTGTATTTTCCCTGTCATCTCTCTTGATTGTTACAACTGCTATCAACTTAGTATATCCTTAAACATTTACACAACACTCCTCTGCTTGCACTTAATATCTTTAAGTGTACATTTCATCTGGTAACCAGTACTACGCCCCAAAATCCCGTGATGGCGGCAGTGTTCACAATAGATACACGTACAACATGTATACAATTCTTATAACATCTATTGCGGTGCAGAATGCAATGTGAAACCACCACACTATTTATTTTTCTTAAGAAAATCACATGAATACGCTCAATAATTTGTTAGTCACGTTCCTAAATATTGATGTTACGACATAACAGAATGCTTTACTTATTTTCAAACCTTTTTTGTGAAATAATTGTAGCTCTTTAACACAAATTTGAAGAGTAGTGTTGCACTTTATATTTATAAACACATTTTTTTTTAATAAATGAAATGCACCATTTTTATTTCTACGCTACTTTTCAAAATAAATATTAGAAATAAATTGTTGTTTTTTGTATGATGTAAATATTTTTAACTCATTCACATTTTTGAATGATAAAAGAGAGTTTTTTTTTGTTTTTTTTTTGGCATTAATGCCTGCTTTGAATGTTTACGTTTGTTTATTTTTTGGCGCCATTTCATTGCCAAATACGCCTACATTGCAACATTAAGATTCTTGAATTGTGTAAATACCTACAATACATTTTTATTTACTTCAAATTTTTCCATTAGTAATAAAATACTACAAATATAACAGAATTTCAACTTGTTCTAATATTTCAATACCCATATTTCACATTTTGTCTTCGTTTCACATTCAATAGATTAATTTAATAATTTTTATATTTTACAGTGTGAGCACATTCTGAATGTTTCAGGAATATCAAGATCGTTCACCAGAAAACTGCACGAATGGGAGAAGTCCCGAGGGATAGCTCCGGAGGCTTCCACGTCAGCCCTCCTGAGGGAGTCATTGGCTAGACCTCCTCTGCCTACCCTGAGAACTACTGGTACACAATCTTAAAATTATCTTTATTTTATATTCATTATATTCAAACCACTGAACAGGCAAGAAACAAAACGTTGATGTATTGTACCAAATGTCTGTGGCGTTATCGCACAAGTTGATATGTCAGTTTTACCTTAGTTTACAGAAGAAATATTAACTTTTATAAGCTGTTAAAATCAGTGCAAATAAGCATTTTTTAAGTTTTTCCAAGCGATATATATTTTGTAATTTATTTTTATCAAACACTGTTTATTCCACTTTTTTATGACGGTATAACCCTACCGGTTTCAAGGCGTTCACCTCATCTTCAGAGGAGCGCAAACAATAATAAAATAGTCTTGTTTGCGCACCCCTGAAGGTGAGGGGAAAGCTTTGAAACCAGTAGAGTTATACCGTCATAAAAAAGTGGAATAAACAGTGTTTGATAAAAATAAATTACAATGTCTTTAAGCCTCCACAACGTTAATGCCTTAACTATAAACAACATATGATGTATATTTTGTTTGGATAATGACTGACACACCAAGTTTTGCCACAACATGCCGAGAAATATTTTCTATAAATTGGGAGAATAAACACAAAATAATAAAAAAAAAAAACGGACATATCAACTTCTGCCTTAACTCCACATATGTAGTCTTTCTCTCATTTTTTTCTGATTCTCGCGCAACTGTAGTGATTTTATCTCCTAAAAGCTGACCTTCACTTTGGACTGTCTAAAGTTCTTTACTTTTATCCTTCGCTTTCCCTTAATTTCCGAACGCCCTTTTCCCTTAATTAAAATAAACGATGAGAGCTAAAAGCAGTAGACGCCGATCACAACGAGCAAGTGACCAAGACTAAAAAAGCAGCAGCACGGCGTTAATTTGAAACAATAGAAAGACAAGCATAGCATCATATTGAAAAAAAATTCCTTCGTCATTAATGACGGGTTATTGCAACTTTCTGATATAATAACAAACAAAAAAAAAACGATATAATTTGAACTATACTAAACTGTTAAATAGATCAATTTAGATCAAACGAGGAATTCGATGCTGGATACTGTCCATCTATGTTTAGTTAGTAATGGTGTATCATTCACACGAATGTTGGGTGGATGCAACATTTCATTCTGTACAGAATATACTAGTACTTGAGTTTCTTCACATTTATTTTTATGTCAAACATCCGATACACCTCTGTATAGACCCTGATAATCCTTTGTGATCTCCCTTTGAATGCGCAACAAGGGCGCAGTCGTCCGTGTGTTTGCAGCTCTGTGATACATGTGTGAGCAACTATAGTTTGGACACATAATCTACAATATACAGAATTGCACGAAAGTATTGTAACTTTCCTATTTTTTTCTCCTAATAACTTCTATATCAATTGCTATTGATATTTACATCAGCAACTAGATAATTTTCGAAAAAACGTGGACCTGCTTTAAATGGGGTACCAAACCGTCACTCTTGAATGACCTTTGGTGAAGTTGTCTGGAATGTTTAACATCTCATAATCGTCAAATTTGTTTATTGATGAAACCATTGAAATGTTAATGTGCCTCGTCACTCTTCATTAATTAGCAGTGGAATACGTTACCATTTTCGGCAATATTGAACAGGACGCGAGAGTATTCCAGACACAATGGTTTGTCTTCGGGATGAAGTTGTTACACCTACTGAATCTTATAAGAATAAAGATACAAATCAGTATGTAAAATACGTTTCATCGTGCGTCGAGATAGCTGTAACTAAATAGCACGTCTTCTGATCGATGTTTCTGGTTGTTCTTCAGCACTCGTCGCCACACGCGCAATATTGATGTTAGATCGACTGATTCGTGGTCTTTCTGTACGTCTTGCATCTGCTACAGATCCACGTTGCTATGATTTTTTAAACGAACTTCAAATTGTATGTTTCTTGCTATGATAAAGATTCGCCTGTATTTTCTTTGAGTTCGAATAATTGATTTATTGTTTTGAAGGTAAATTGTGACAACTTTCGCACGTTCAATTATTTTGTATCACTTCATATTAAATCTTTTATTTTGGACCTATAAAATAAAAAAATAAATAATAAAAATTTTTTTTTTTTTCTAATTGGAATGTTATTTTTATGTCACTGTTATAATCTACAAGCTGGAGATACTCGTATTTCAAATAATAATTAAAAAAAAGATTTGTGGGTTGAATCGGGTTTGTTCATATATACTCGTATATTTTGTTTGTTTAAGTCCATTTATTTTTCTTGTAGGTCCTGGACCATGGCCTTCCAGCCATGACAGATTAGAGAGGCCAGGAGCTGGACTGTGTAGACTGCAGCGCTCCCAGTCTGTTGGCAGTGTCAGGGAGGAAGGAGTGGCCGCCCCAGCGCCACTGGCTGCCGCTGCCCCGTCAAGCCTCTCTCTAAACAGACTAGACGAGTGCAAAGATGGGGAGGTAAGCCCAAAGGCTAAAAAATATAGACCCATCTACATAAATCAAAAGCCTCCTTTCCTTGAATTAAATGCACATTGCCCATGACGAGTATTACAGAAGGTACATAACAAACTTAAGAATTAGAATACTTGTCGTTGGTGGTACCGGAGATGATTATGTAAGACAAATTGTGTTTGGTATAAGGGGTATAGAGCTTCAGTACTCGCAGCTTATCTACTTAATTCTCCATTAGATCTCAGATAACATTCTTCGCTATTTGGTTCGATAGATGGCTCTGGCTGTAACTAATTGTATTGGTGAATTTATTCCCGATTTTTACAAAATATCTCTGATGTGGCCGATAAGTGCTAATTATTATTATTATTTTCATTCAATGCGTAAATGTATTACGGAGGAATACCTAAAATTTGAACCCAGTATTTATTATATTTATAGAGATATTAAAGTTTTTAGAAGCAATGTCTACTATTGGGTGTTAACATAAGTTGTGTCTGTTTTTCCAATTTAAAAATGAGCACCAAAAGTAAAACAAAATGGTAAACGTTATACGTCATTCGAAAGAACATTTTCTGCTCTACAAGATATTGTGTTTGCTTTTACGTTACATATATTATTTTATTTGATTACAAGCCTTCAAAATGGAATATCAAGTAGACGAAAGTGAGCATTTTCGATAACTCCTTCTGTTCGCGTTCCATCGAGTGAATAAAGCTGCCAAAGCTGCTCGCGATTATTGCGAAGTGTATGGTGAAGATGCTATGAATGAAAGGACAGCTCGTCGATGGTTTTTGCGTTTACACGTTGTACACTTCGCAAATATCGCGAGCAGTTTTGGCAGCTTTATTCCCTTGATTGAACGCGAACAAAAGGAGGTGTCGAAAAAGCTCACTTTCGTCTACTTGACATTCCATTTTAAAGGCTTGTAATCAAATTAAATAATACATGTAACGTAAAAGCAAACACAATATCTTGTAGAGCAGAAAATTTTCTTTCGAATGACGTATAAACTTTACCATTTTGTTTTACTTTTGGTGCTCATTTTTAAATTGAAAAAAAAAACGGACACAACTTATGTTAACACCTAATAGTTACACATCACCGGACAGGAAGGGTTAACACGGGCCCACCCAGGAAATAGTGTACAATAAACTTGAAAAGAGAAATTTAAAAAATATATAAATGTTTAATGTCATTTTGTTCCAATCCAAACGATATTTTCAATATATTCTTTTTCCGTCGTATACTCGTACTATCAAATCATCAACCGTTGGAGATCTTTTTCGAGCTGCCGGGGACAAAGATATCTATTCTCGAGTGATATTCAACATTGGGGGAACCTGACATGACACAGGGAACAAGAAGATCAAATCATCTGTAAAACACGCTCAAATAATCGATTCATTCAAAATTCACGATATACGTGTTTGAAATTGAAAGGGTGAAACAAAACCTTTGAATTGAAACACTACTTCGCAACACCCGATACGTCAAAAAAGCTCCACAAACTTGTGATATGCCAGAACAACAATAAATTTAGACACATAAAAAATTCAAAATAATACCAGTTAGGGAACCAACCCGAATGAAATGTCTAGGTATTTGGGTATGGACGAGAAGAAATATGTGTCGAAATAGGAAAGTCTGTTTCTGTCTACTATACTTTGAAAACAGCGTGGTTGTATGTATGTATCCGTAGTTCACTTTTTGTTTCTGTAATAAAAAAAAACACTTTATGTTCTTTATCAGGTTTCTGATGCCGAATTGGACTCTACCTGTCTCCCAGAAGACGGTTCCCGTGGTGCCATCGCGACGGAGAGCAGCGACTCCGACGGTGGCCCCGCGGCGCTGCTTGTTGAAGTGGAGGACGAAGAAGAAGAGACTGCGGCCCCCCTGGTTGCCTGTATCCCCAGGCCAGCGCCCCTGACACCCGTGTATCGGTACGGACAGGCGCAAGAGAGGCACAGGGCTTGGTGAGTATCTTGGAGAAAGTCACTGAAAACTTACCAAAGGAAGATGATCTACATAGACACCTTTGTAGATCATCCGATATGTAATAGTAACACATTCGGTTTTAGGTGGAGTGTAGTGAATATGTGTTTTGATCATATATAATCATACATTTTTATAAGACTTTCCAAAAAAGTATGTCTTCAATTGCTTCCTAAAACTGTATACGCCACACATATCTCTTTGCGCCACCCATAACACTTTGGGACAAACAAAGATCGATCCAATTGCAATTACTTAACGTTTACCATAAATAGTAAACGTTTACCAAAAATAAAAATCATTATTTTATTAAATATTACGCAATAATAATTGTATTATTGTATTTTATTACCCTTTCGTTGAATATGGTACCATCTGGTGGGGTTATTGCCATATAGCAATATCTTACAACCAATCAAAAATATATTAAAAAAGTCTTAAGTGAAAACCAGACTGCAATCCTTTTTTTAATCTGCGTTCCATCGGGAATCGAGCCCACAACCTCCGGGTTGGGATATAAGTGTCTTACCAATTTGGCCACGGAGGTCATCTAATACTATGACTCTAACAAAATATACACGTTAAAGTAACGAAATATACACTGTTGTCGAATAAAACCAATAAGAAATAGCTAATAAATGTAGCGGAATATTGTGCACATCTTCAGGAACATTTATATAGCCAAAAATCTAATAAATTACACTTTACTTTAAAAAAAGAGGATTAATTATACCAATGATAGTTTAAAAGAAAAAAAGGTGTCTAAAAATTGTTGAAACACCACTGTTAACAAAATTAACAAGTTAAAATGACGAAAAATATTCTGGAATCGACCAAAACCTATCAATAATGAAGTAACATATTGTGCACTGCTTGAGGAATACTCAAATTCAAATGTAATAAATCTAAATTTACTTGAAAATATCAAACTGAGAAGAACGAATCACATCTGGCAGCAACAGTAGCACCCGAGCGTGTTCCGGTATATGTAATTAGTAATTGGATACATAATTAATATGATTATAGTGAAAATACGGAAGGGAAGCTATCTCCCATCGCCCACGCAGTGCCCCTTCCCCCGCATCCTGGAACGGAGCAGATCCCCGTGATAGCGGAGGCTCTCAGCAGGATGGCGGAGGAAGAGCAGTCCTTGCAGAAGCTGGTGCAGGGGCATCGCAATATCACGGACCGGTGCGAGGACGTCAGGAAGCAGATCGAAGAACTAAAAGGTATATTCATTCATACTCACTATATAACTATAATTTCGTTTTCTCGTTACTGTTAAGGGATATTTTATTTTTTCCTGCTCAAGTCTAGTATAATTGTCAGAATTTCATAAATTGTATTTGATTACTAACGAAAAGTAAAGGCGATATATAGATGAACAGTGAAAGATTGGAGCAAATTGAGAAATTCTACTTTCTGAGTAGTATTTTTACAATAGATTAGGTACTTCCATGCATCTGCATATGTTTAAAATAACATATTTGGTAAGAAAACCGCAAAAAACTCATGAAGGAAAGACGAACCACAAAAAAAACCTTTGTAGGTCTTCCAAAGTGTGATAGTAACACATTCAGCTTTAGGTGGAGTATAGTGTATGTGTGTAATGTTCATACGTAATCATAAATTTGATAAGACCTCCAAGAAAAGGTTGTTTTCAAGTGCTTCCTAAAGCGGCACACACCACCCATATCTCGAGCAATAAGATATAGACCATTCTACGTTACAGGATCAACAACAGTAAAAGCCTTGATTAATACTCCGCTCTATTGGGTCGATTTCAAACAATTAATTTATTCGATAAAGACGAAATCTACCCTTAAATTTGACTCATCTCCGAAAGAACATCTTTATGACACAGATTTTAAAGATACAATAGAGACATTAATGGACTTGAATAACCAATTGAGAAAAGACGCAGACAAGCTGTAAGTACTAAAGTTCTTTGTCCGATATGTAACAGAGGGTATGTCTATCACAAATTGACTTACACAGCAGTCATCTCCGGTGACAGCAACGGCGAGATTCCTGATCCCCCACTTGGTACTGTGCCTTCTATTATACTTAACACGTCTAGTGGGTATTCATCAATTTATTCACAAATTAGGATACCCATGACTTCAGATATACTTTTTTAAAAATAAATTATAAATTAAAGGATATGTTTTCAATGTTGATTTATTAACTCAACTGTACGATTTATCGTTAACATTAACGATATTGCTTGCATAAAATAAATTCAAAATATCAATCGATACGCTTGTCTATCTCATCATATGTTGACTAGAATGATAGACGATGTCTAGAATCTGTTAACATATTTTGAGATCATCTAAAAACATCTATCATAGTGTGAAATTAAAAAGCCTCGTTCATCATTTAAGGTTTTACATATTATAGAACATTCACCGCATCTAATCGAGATTAGTGTTTAATTTTAACGCCGAATCTATTTATGTTAACTTAATGGCTGTTATTAGGTTTTTAATAATGGGTTTATTGTTATTACGATACATACTCCAATTTTCAGGTCTGCCAACAAAATCAGTTGCAAGATTGGTAGAACTCGAGAGAAGAGTGGCGCGACTGATGAAAGAAAAGGGAATATTACAGGTAAATTAATAAATTCCATGTTACTTCCTTCATGCCTCTTAACTAACTATTTACTTACCTTTGATGGTCATACAACTATTTTCAAGCCTCAGCTTTCTCGATGATGTCTCTTCACTTCATGAAGATTAATCTGCTTTTATCCTAGTCCATTTTGCCTGCCTGTTTCCAAGTCTTCTTCTTCCTGGCACTGTTCCAACTCATTGCCTAGGTAGGCTGTTGGGGTCGGCTCTTCTCGTTCTCAGGCTGTATATTCTTCGGTTATGGGTGTCGCTTTCATCTAGGCCATTTCTCTGCAGGACTTTGGAGCATTGAGTCATCCAGGAGTTATTTGGTCTTCCTCTGGACGGCTGTCGAGGAAGATTCACAGACATTGCCTGATTTACAGTATGGTCTAGTGGTATCCGTCTTATGTACCCGTACCATCTCAGCTGTCGCTCTTCCCGCTTACTATTTATGTCAGTGACTCCCAGGCTACCACGAATACGTGAGCTCTTAATTTTATCTTTCAGTGATACTCCTGCCGACCACCTAAGCATTCGCATATCTGTTGTTTCAAGTTGCCTAGAGTAAGAGCTATACATAGTCCAGCATTCTGAGCCATACATAATTGCGGGTCCAAGAATAGTCTGGTATACCTTTCCTTTCAGTTTTATAGGCATTTTTGGGTCACACAAGACTCCTGTTATCGATCTGAATTTCATCCATCCCACACCTATTATATGGTCAACATTCGTGGCGCACCCTCCGTCTTTGTGAATGAGTGAGCCCAGATACTTAAATGAGTCACAGCCGGCTAATATTTTTTCCCCATCCAGTTGCATTGAAGGAGTTGTGGCATTTGGGTCTTCAAATGGCAGGTACAGATACAGTGTCTGTTTCCAAGTATGTTAATTAATTAATCAGGAAGCATTGCCGTAATATTCTGAATTGTCTTTCTTTTCTAACAGCCTAGCTTCAAATATATTTTTAAGGCTTGTCAATTACGTGGAATACTATCGTCTAACCATAAGGAAGTATATGCAAGTATATTCTTCTAATACTTTAAGATTGCTGTCGGGAGCAAAATCTGATACAAAATTTTTGGAAATGATATGATTTTATGTTCTTGACAACTATTTGAGATATACGAGTATTTATGTATTTAGACCTGTGGTTCTTAGCCGGTGCTCCGCGAGGATGTTACAAGTGTTTCGTCAAATATACGATATTTCGTAATAACTGATATATCGAGTTACGAATGTTTGTTCCAGGAGGAAGAAGAATTAATATCGTTGTCTGGATACGGATCGTACTCTAAAAATCAAATTCTCAGAAATAACTAACTCTTGAGGAGTTTTGGATTTCTATCCAAGTCGAATACCCACCTCTCTCTTCAAGGGCACTCATAATTTTACTACAGTTTTCGACATCATATTTATATGAACTTGGTTTCTCAATATCAAACCAATATAAAAACGAAAAAACGCGAAAGGCTTACACATTTAGAAGAATACCACAAATGAGGGTAGCTACGAGTATATCGATCATTAGACCTGATATTGTTGAAATATGTAAAAGGCATCAAGCTCAAGTATCACATTAAAAATATTTTTTATAAAATAGTTATTTTAGTTACAGTCTTTGCAAATATAATATATACACTGTATTATATACATATTATGTTATATTTTTATATTAATGTTTTATTCTTATATGTTTTTTTTGTAATCTGTAATTTTTATTTATAAATAAAAGTAATGTTCATGCATTTTTTATTGTTAATTTTATGATCTTGATGATTTTTGTGCTCCGCTAATTTTTCTTATTATCAAAAGTGCTCCGTGACTTCAAAAAGGTTAAGAACCACTGGTTTAGACTGATAAAAATTAGAACTACTTGCCAAGTGCTCTTGCTTTGTTTCACAGGCTGTCTCTTTTGAATGAAGCCTTGGATGTTGACATATTTCAATTTATTTATTTTTCTTTTATTTCAACGGTCAAATGACCTTTTTATGCAAATATTAAACAAACAATAAAACGAATTTAATATTGGCATCTAAGCAGTGTTATACAATAGAAAAAAGAACATTATAAGTCGAACAACACAACAAAGTAAATTTACTCGTATACAATTCAATCAATGCATCCCAGCAAGAACACTTTCTTCAATTCACTCCTATAAATAGTCCAAGTCATGTGAAAATCCATACAATGCTTATTGATTATCCAATCTGAGTATTCTTGTTATGCACTTTGTGTATTCTTGATTATCCAATCTGTGTATTCTTGTTATACAAATAATTCGTTGCAACCACTTCACTAATCGAGTGGGCCCATAAGGAACGTGTACCCTCAACATATCAGAAAATCTTTTTAAATAAAGTATATGTTGCTGTGGTACATTGTACATTTTTGCCAAAAATGGTGGTCGTCTATACCGACCTGTAAAACCCGACCACTCCAATCTCGCCGCCGTTTATGGTCATTTTCCTGTAGCTCTTGTGTCAATTTAATTTTCTACGGATAAAAATGGAAATCTTTTTTGATAATTTTTAACACACATGATGGAGACATTCCCAATTCTTGTACACGGCATTAATGAGAGGTGCACGGACGTTCACCAACACTCTGCCTCACTGCATCAATCTTTTCCCGCGTACGTTGGCTACGTGGGGTTGCCCAGGCTTTGCTTTATCTTCCAGTGTACGCAAATTTTCAAAATTATTCATTACACGCTGAATGGTTGACTTGCTTGGCACATGATTTAAACAAAAAAAAATACGTAATGTTCTTCGCGTATGCACAATTGAACAATTATTTAAATAAAATGTTTTAATAACTTCAACATGTTGTTGCGGAGTTAGATGCTCTAAAATAAATTGTTATCGATGACTCTCCATGACTGTGAAATGTGAACTAACAAATAACAGCCAAATCAAAATGGCGGCCAAACAAAATCGGCCTGGAACATAAAACGCATCTTCTATATTGTTCCCTGTCGCTACCCTCCTTTCAATGTCCCTTTCAACTCGTCCATCCCACGTAAACGTACTGCCCAGATAACAGAAGTCAACAGTCTGCTCCAGTATTTCTGAGTTGACTCATACATCGCACACACTTTTCACCACACTTCTCTCTATAATCATAATCTTTGATTTCGCTACATTAAGTTTCAAACCTTTTACTATATATCTTTCATATAACTAATTTATCATTTAAATCACATTACTTTTCAGCAAGTACAACCATATCACCTGCATGCAGTTGTCCACATACATTTACTTCACTTATTCTTACACCTCTACCATCATCTTTTAGACCACGCACCCATGAATCTGTATATAAATAAACAACTATAATTATTTCAATAAAAGAACAAACAAAAAAGAAATGGTCAAGTTAAGGAAAATACCTGCCAACTTGAGTAGTATTGAACCTAATGATTTGTTTTCTTTAAACGACTTCCGTGTTTATAGCCAGATTCTTTATCTATCAAAATAAAAGTAAAATTTTATTAACAGCTTTCTGATTCGTTTCCTTTATATCCGTCTAAGAACGCCCAAAACATCCATGACTTAATAAACGTTCGAACATTGTGAAGATTGTTTAATATTCTGTCCCATAATTTTGATTGAAAACAACCACTGTATAATAAATCTTAACAAGTCGAGACGGTAAACAACTTTGCAGGTCTTTTAATAATTTTATCTGATATTAATACAATGATTATAGGTCTTGTTTACACCATGGCGTTGTTACATAGTTTGCCTGTTGTCTGATGTTAGCGCTAATTGCGAGTGTGGATGATAATTGATCGATAAAAATTTATTGAATTCGATATTATACATTGATTTTTTCCTTCTTTTGATCTAGTTATGAATCACGTTAAATTGGCCACAGGTTTATTTAATGGATTTTTATACCTCGTAATTTTAAGTGATTGTTTTTCTTATTGCTTCTTCGTCTGGAGTGGGATGCTATAAGATTCAATGGTAACCTTACTATAATATATTGCTCCATAATAGTTATAGTCTGCAAGTAGCGCGATTCGTGGTAAGATTAATTATAAAGTTTAATAAGACTTTTATATCTCGGCACACATCCTTAGCCTCTTTTACATCCATACACCTTCTCATATAACTTCAACAATTTCTCTGATTTTCTACGTTTCTTTCTTTCAGAATATCATTCACTTGATTCAACCGTATTTTCCTTGGCCTTCCTCTCACAAACATCTGCACTATATATCTGTTTTGTTAGTATTTCTTCATTCATTCGTTTCACATGCCCTAACCATCTCAGCGTGCTCTTCTTCATCTCACTTAACACATCAGCCTTAAGTTTACATTCATCCCTAATCACTTCATAACGTTCTCTGTTCTATTATATATGTATGTGACCACAATGTACATACACAATGTACATGTATTGTGATATTTTAATTATTAAATGGGTATTAAAATGAACATATTCAATATTGATTGAGAAGGGATTTGGAGTTGAAATTCCCTCAAATTATATAGGAAGGATTAATGTAAATTGAAATTTTATGTTGTAAAGATTCTTTTATTGTAAGGGAGCTCAAGTAAACAATTTAAATATCTTTCAACACGAGCCTCTAAATATATTAAAAATTTCATTACAATATTTTAATTATATCTATGCAATAAAGAGCCTATACAATTTTAGGTAATTTTAACTCCAAATCCCTTTTCTATCAATACTGAATACGTTCATCTAAATAGTCAGTTAAGAATTAAAATATTACTGTACTTAAATACCTTATTTAAATTTTTTTGGGGATATATAGCCATGTAGCTAAACTTCATCCACGGTTTGACAAGGTCACTGCAAGACGAAACAACTATCACTGAATAAATAAATAAAGGATATGTGTATTATTATTAGTTAATAAGGCATTCCAACCTGTAATTAGGATGATTTGTTCCAATAAAAAATTTAAGAAAATTAGGGAGTGTGAAATAGAATATGTAAGGACTACTGTAGTTCTAAATGTCTAAAGAGTTTATTCAGAGATGTAATTATGAATTAATGGAGAATTGAGTGCGAGTAAATGGGACATGTTGAACGGATGGGGGGCATTTACAATGTAAATGTTGTTTGCCGTGCGCAGATGATGTTAAAAAAAAACATGGTCGAAGGTCTTCTCACCCATTCCACACGTGCATGTAGAACTTTCTTTTATTTGGATTTTATAAAGGTAGCTTCCTATCAGACAGTGGCATATTCTTTTCCTGCATATGACAAACATAAGTCGTTTGGACAGGTTTCTTTTGTGGAACCAAGATTTAGTGGGTATTTTAACCTGAATATTAAATAGATAAATAAATATATGTTTATTGATAACAACAAAGTATATACATATTTAAATATATTCCAAAATCACATACATTTCTCAAGATAAATAACATAAAATACATTTATTGGGGTATTCCTACTCTAGAAAAAAAATCGCATATTTTTAAAGTTTAGATCTTTGAAAATATGTTCTCAAAAGGAAATTTAGAAATTCTCAATATTTACAAAGTTATACTCGTAGCTATAAATGAGGCAGGAATTACGCCGATTTTTTCAGACAGCCGCAATTTTACGTTTGTTTTTCTGTTTGGTACCAACGATAACGGAATTATTTCTTATTAAGAAACTGTGTATGATTTTTGTTTCAAATTTATGAAAGGGCTTCAATCATGTCGGCCAGCTTACCCCCTTTCTTTTACAAGATATAACAGCTGATAACATCTTAAATTTAAAAAAAAAATCAAATTTTTTTTGTACATTCTCAAATCATCAATAAACAAACTCTAAAAAAATGCATCGGAAAAATGTTTTGTTTTTTTATTACGTCTGAAAAAACGCCCGAAATTCACGCCTCTAGAGTAGAATACCCACTTAAAAGAGTAGCTATCAAAAGGTCTGAGCTCATCTCATAAGATCCCCCGGCTGAGATAAACCCCAATTATACGGGGCGAGTCCGGCCGAGAGGACACCAGATGTTTTTCGGCCCACGCCCTTCCTGTAGGCAGCACCATTATTGCTATTAGACAGCTCCCAGACATTTGACCGACTTGTGAGTAAACATTTTTTAGCCTGCGATATGATGTCCTGGGAAGAAGTTACATACATAGTTTGATAGGAAGGAACCAGATAATGTTGCATCTTTTGCCAGCCGGTCTGAATAAAGGATATAAAACTACTAAAGCGTTTAATTTTTATTTTCCAAATTATATACATTATATGTTTTGGTTTTACAGAATTCAGTCAAAGAGCGAGCAAATAATTTCAACACTTCCGTCAGTAAGTTGAAGAAACAGCTAGAAATTTTTAAATCTAAATGTGAAGACTCATCCGACCCCTTGTTGCTCAGGGCGAATAATATACTTTTGAAGGTAAATATTGAACAATTCCATTTCTTCATTTATACTTTCCGCTTTATGTCGTTAAATTGAAATATTTAACAAATTCAAGTTATACAGAGGTGGCGCAGAGGAAACGCATGTTTTTTGAATGGTACTATTTTGCAAAGAGAGGAAACGCATGTTTTTCATTTAAGCATAACATGGTTTATTTTCAAGATAATTTTTTGATTAATACATGTAAATGAAGTAATAACATTGCACCTTTAAATTAATTGTGAAAAATAATGTCAGGCAAGTGTTGCCCTTCTTCGCCCACGAAAAGTTTCTATTCGTCAAGAAATCGAAGGAATACCAGAAGAAATGTTTGTAAGAGTGATGCATAACTTTCAAGAGAGGCTGCAGATATGTGACCGCGAAGATGGGCAACACTTGCCTGACATTATTTTTCAAAATTAATTTAAATGTGTAATATTATTACTTCATTTACCTGTATTAATCAAAAAATTATCTTGAAAATAAACAATGTTATGCTTAAATGAAAAACATGCGTTTCCCCTCTTTGCAAAATACAAGCCATTCAAAAAACATGCGTTTCCCCTCTTTGCAAAATACAAGCCATTCAAAAAACATGCGTTTCCCCTCTTTGCAAAATACAAGCCATTCAAAAAACATGCGTTTCCCCTCTTTGCAAAATACAAGCCATTCAAAAAACATGCGTTTCCTCTGCGCCACCCTGTATATTTTAATACACGATTGATACATTTTTATTGAATATTTTGAATATAATACGATAAACATTTCGAAAATGGTTTCTTTTCACGAATCACCTACTTGAGAGCACATTGAATATTTGTAAAAGTTTAGAGACAATTGTCAATTGTCTCAATCTCAATCTCAATTTTATTTTAATTTAAATTCAAGGGAATATACGGGAATCATTTGAATTTCCAAATCTTACAGCAATTCTCTGATAATACGTATGTATCGATTGGGGAATTAGTATGTTATTGCAATAGATAACTCATATTTAATATTGATGTTGACATATTTATAGCAAATTTATTTGATATTTTTTCTCCTTGAAAATAAACATGTTGACAATATTTCTAAGATGCTTTTAAATCGAAAGCTTTGTAAATATAAGTAAACATGTTGACTTACTTGATAACCTCCGTGGCCTGGTTGGTAAGACGCTTGTATCCCAACCTGCAGGCTGGAACTCAGATAGAAAAATATCAGGTTGGTTTTGACTCAAAGCCTCTTGAACATGTTTCTGGTTGATTAGAAGCGATTGTGCCAGAGTAATAAGCCTGCCAGGTTATATTATATTATATACAACAAAAGTGTAACACAATATTAATACCATATTGTACGATTTTAAATTATTTAATTTATTTTGTTGGCAATGTTCATGTTTTAATATTTTTATAAAAATCCCAAAGGGGTATATATTGAAAAATATATTAAATAAAATAGCCGCACTATATTTTATTACTTTGTATTTTTGTTTATTCTATAGTATGTAATTAAAAATGGCGTGATTTATTATATCGAGTTCGTTTTTTTAAGGTTGATAAATTTGGCAACAAAAGTATCAGCCGTGCTAACTACATTAGAAGAGGCTCAGATGTATGTGAAGACTTAGCGAGCGATCTTAGAAGTATCCAGAGGAGTATAGACAATTTACGAGAAGATTGTAACCAGTGCAACATTAGAAGGAAAGATAACAACTTGTGTATCTCTTACACGGTCCACAAACCAAAACTTAGAGAACCCGATGAATTTCATATGAAAGACTGCAGCGAAAGAAATATCACTTCCACAGAATCGAGACAGACTGACGAACCAACATCTATCATGTCGAACACTTCTTGTGGTGTAAGTGTAAAGATTCTCGATCAAAGTGAAGGAAACAAAAATTCCGATTCTGAAAACTTGATGGCGACAAGTGTCAACTTTTCTGATGAAAGTTCCAAGGGTGCGAAGAAGAAGTCAAAAGAATTTCTAGATAAAAGCGCTACGAACAGTGCAAAACGAAAAGCAAAAGCGAGACACAGGCTAGAAAAAGAAAAATCTTTACAATCAGAAAGTGACACCGAGGGTGAAGTCAGCACTGTAACTATTGAGTTTCCAAGAAGACGGAAGTTGCTACGAACAAGACGAACTTCTGATACACACGTGGCATACCCTCGTCAGAACAGTTTTGATAAACAATCAAACACCGATTCAGGGGATAACATATTTGTATTGAAATTGAAACCCAGTACCCCAATAGATTCCGCAGCAAGTGATAAAGATATTTCTAAGCAAGAGAAACTTGTGAAAAGAACGTTGGGAGAGAAGAAACGTTCTTTAGATAGCGCCTTACCCGTGACAAAATCAGAAAAAAGTTTAGATAAGGAAGGCTCTGTCGAAATTTTAATATCACCCGAACAATTTTCTTTCGACATTCCTCCAGAGGGAATCGAAATTCAGGCTTCAGAGAATACAACAATGCCCGATATTTTTGTTAAAACAACAAGAAAAATATTCTCTCCAGTAAGAAGAGATAGTAAAGGGAAACCCAAAGCGGTTATTGGTTTTGATTTAGATGAAATAGCTAATTCTATTGAAAAAAGAAGAGTAGATATGACAAATAGTAAAGATGATGTAAACCAAGAGAATTTACCTGACATCATCTTTAATAATGAAGTTAAAAAAGCTGATAACGAAGCAGCAGACCAAGGTCAAAGTAAAATATGCGTAAACGAATCTCCAACGACTTCCGAAACAAAGGGTCCAATGCGGCATGAAGAACTCAGAAGGCAATTTTCCATAGCAAATAGTGAATCTCAAAGTAGCATCAAATCTCACACACCATCTCCATTATTCGTGAGAAAGCAGACACAACAGAATAGCTCAAACAGAAATTTGTCTGGTAGTAGAAACGCTTCAGAAGAATCTATTTATCAACCTAAAGAGGTTTTACCAATAAGGCGTGGATCAGGGGAGAGGTACTTCAATGGCTGCAAAGGTAGTCCAGTTCTTTCAAGATCCAGTACACCGGGAACTAATGGTGCTTCTAGTTCTCTTCCACCCTTGCCAGCATCTCCTCCATCATCACGAAGGGACAAGAATAAGGAAACTGCACCTTCCATAAGAATAATGATCCAAAAGTACAACAAGAGACTTAATGAAGAAGGTATGATATAGTAGAATAATTTTACTTCAACTACCATTTTGCAGACTTTTTTTTATGTTTTGTAATATTGCGATAAAAATCGAGTCAATAATTTCCGATCATCTGATTGATATTCCAATCGAGTGGGGTTAAACGATATTTTTGTTACATTCGAAGATTTGTCCAAAAGTTTTAGCATCTTGCTGGGCTATTTAAACTCTAGCTATAATCTGCTTTATAAGTATATTTACTACATTGCGAGTCATTTGTTTCTCCTGGAACGTCGATCTTAAATCCGTCGTCCCCTTCCATTCATCACTAAATGACATCGTGCTCAAAACAAATAAAGAAAAGTTCAATCTTCTAGTGTTGATCGTTTTGAATAGTAGATAAATCGCGGTGGTGGGATCGAACTACCGATAGTGTCAAAATATTGCTATTCAAATAGAAACTACTCATTGTTTCACAAAGAAGAAACTACTCATTGTTTCACAAAGAAGTTGACATCGGAGATAATTGTGAGAACCAATTTGTGAAAGGCATATCCTGATGCACATAGGGCAAGGATCTTCAGTACTAGCAATTTGCCTGCATCTTCTTTCGCAGATCACATTTTGTGGTACTGCGTTGATAATCAAGTCAATAGTTTCTGTAGGGAACTCCACTTAGTCTTACATCAGTTAATCTTCGGATCGATTGGCTACTCAGATCGAGTAGGATTGGTTTATTGCTTTCAATTTCTTTGGTGAAAGTACTGATAACTTGTACCACTATTTGAACTACAGGCACTAAGTCGCTTTATAAGTATATATATTGCACTGTGAGTCATTTACCATTTGCTGTGATGCCAGATTGCTGTGAAGTCACATCCCAGATGGGTCCATTTGGGCAATTCCTTCTTCGTTACTACATGACGGCGCGCTCACATATAAAATAAATAAATAAATAATATTTCGATCTTCCAGTGTAGATCGCGCAGGACTTATGGGGACTTATTTTGCCCCCCATAACAGAGTGGGTGGTGGTCGGATCGAACTAAACTGCATATTTTCTCTCCATCGGGTCCCTGATAACTAACACTAGTTCCACGCCACTTGACTTGATCTGCTGCTATTTGCTTGCAGTTCTACAGAGCATTTATGTTTTTGAGCGTATGATGCAGTACGTCCTTATATTTTCTACGTTACCCTCTGTGCTTTCTTTTGCCATCCGTCTTCTCACCAAAGAGGATAATTACATGCGAGCACGGGATACCAAAATCTCGGTACAACAGCAGTTAGCTGTGTTCGAAACTTTATTGATTAATATGATACCATCGAATCTTCATTATTCGTTTGAGGTGTTGCTGCTATTTCTTTTCTCAATTTTGCATATAATCAAAGTAGATTCTTATTTGATGTTAGTGCCAACCACTTCCTTCTCAATGATCAAATGTATTATATATTAACAAGGTGGAGAGATCAAATCAGCTGGGGGCTCCAACACACCGCCATGGCGATCTCCTCGTTCCTTAGAAAGGTTTCCTCACGACGTTCATCGGATGGTTCATCATTCTTCTGTGAGGTACGTAAAAATATATTTAATTATTAAATTTGACTTTTACTTATTCATTATAATTTATAGTCTTTACATATACGCTCGAACCGGAGTATCAAAATCTGTTTGGAGATCTGTTCTCTCTGCCTACACTGCAAGGGGCATGGCGTGATGATATTTATGTAAGTATGTATTTTGAAAAATCTGAAACATTTTCAAGATTGGAAAAAAACGGTCGTTTTATTATTCAAACTTCATTAAATCAAATTTTACTAATTTAATTCGACTTCTTCAGATTATCCTAACTATTAATAAAACTATTTTGTATATTTCAGGAATAATCCGTTTTTCAACCGAGAAGTACAAAAATCAGCGAGCGCTTCTCAAATAATGAAAAATACAGATATGAAACAAACTGGAGGAAGCCAAAATATATCTAAAGATAACGTAAGTGACAGCTCTGAAATGACACCACCCATGCCTAAAAAACTCTTAAGAGGAATCCTAAAGAGTTCCAGTGCTGGATCTTTAAAGACAACATCCCCTCTATGTCAGAGGAAAGATTTTGTTAGACTTACAGAACCAAATCGTCCAGAAGTTACTAAACAAGATGTTGAAGAAAATAATAATAGGACAGACCATCACCACGAAGACAACGGACCGAAAAATGATGTTCCAAAAGAATCAGTTATTTTAAAAACCGAAGAAGTAAAATCGGTTAATGTAAATGAAGATGCTAAGAAAGAATCGAAAGTAGTAGTTGGTAAACCGCCAGATGAAAGAGTTAAAATTGAACCTTATAAAAGAAAAATAGATAAAGACCTTTTGAAGCGAGCAATATCTACACCTTGTGCACCGATGCACCTGATGGAAGTTGACAAAACGCCCATTAACAGATCTGGAAGTAGGGCGATGAGATTGAAGAAAGCAAGAGAACAATTCTTAGGCTCTGATATACAGAAAAATAACAACGAAACCGAAAATCCGATTCGAAGAGACCGCAGCACATCTAGTAACGTTGATTTAGCAGAAAATAGGTGAGTTTGGCCAGATCCATTAATATTTTACGAACGACCCATCGTTTTTCAAAATGTGTAGATATCGTAAATTTTTCTATATCTAAAATATAACATTTATAATTTAAAATGTTTGAATCGAAAGACGAACTGAAAAGTAACAAGTAGGGTCGGGTCATTCCTAAACATTGTGCCGCCCTTAAGCAAGCCAAAAAATATCGCACTTACATTTCCATAAACGAAATAATTGACATATATAACATTAGAGTTTTTTAAACTGTTAAATTGAGATAAATTGTGATTTTCTTCTTCTATTATTAACACCTACCTGAAGACAAAACGTGCCTACCTTACATATCATAGAATATAAAAGTACGGCGCTCGATCTTTTCTAATAACTCCAGTAAGAATTCCACGCGATTGTTATAATATATTGTATTAATAATAATACTCATGATTTACAGATCATTATTGATGAAATGAACCCTTACTTCATTACCCTTACTTCATTTTCACATCGAATGTACCGGCAAAATAGTGTGTCTTGTCTATAATAAATCAATTTGCTGTAGTGTAATTCTTAATTAAATTGTGTATCTTGTCTAGTCTATAGAAATTTGCGTTGCAGCCATAATGCTTTTAAAGTCAGAAATCTTGAAAAAAAATATTTAAAAAGTATTGCAGATTTTATTATTCGTTATTGTTTTTTTATATTTTTATCTTAAATTTGCCGTCTCTTGAAAGTGCTGCCTTTACCTTACTTGCCTATTGGTTAAGGTAGACCTTGGTAACAAGTACACAATAAATGTAAAAATCAACCGTTTTGTGGATATAAAGAACGCTTAACCCCCACTACTACTTTATCATATATACAATTCTAACCGCATTAAAATCTCAATAACCACATTAAAATAATGTCCAATAACTTCTCATCACGCGCTCAACATTCACATTAGTTATTCACTCACTTTTCTATGTAAAGACTTGATATCAAATACACATATAAAAAAATACTTATTCAAAATAAGCACATTCTCTTTTCTGTTGTCAGTTGTATTTAAATACGCATTGCAAAGATATACTACACTTAAGTGTTCTTGAAGTATAGCAACATTTAGTCAACAAAAGATAATACATCAATAATTTAACAAAAATGACCACAATTTAGAACATACACGACGCATGAAATCGCCAATATTTATTACCACATCACTGAAGAAGAAAAAAATACTAAAATGTAATTAACAAAAAATACAAAATGATTAACTTACAAAACATAACACAATTGCATCTTTCCTGTTGCAGATACGATTTTTTTATTTACCATTTCGCACATATTTTTCATGTTACACAAAAAAGGTCTGCTGCTAGTAAAAAAATATCAGTCAGGATTTTTCTCATAACATACTATGTTATATATCCACAATGTCACTCAGTTGGTTCAATATACTCGAATCTATACTACGCGTAGCTGTGTATTTAGCCAAGACATTCGTATTGTACATAAGTTGGTGATTCCTTGCACGGCTATATTTATCGGGTTCATATAGACTTAATGTTTCTATAGTCGAGGGACAGTTAAAACCACCTCAAAGAACCTGCAGTAGGATATCGCAACGGATTCTTGCATTCTTGTTTCGAGACTTCTACAGTTGTACACCGTGAGAAGTTCGACATGGTACGCATATTTTGTGTAATCACCCATTGTTCTGTACCATAGATATCTGATGATTTAAAAAAAATATATAGTATATTTGAGTTGATGAGGAGTCAAAACTGCTGATGCATATTCTAATTTAGTTCTGACATAATTAAATAGTTATACTTTGATAGTCACTTGGACCAATTTTTCCAGCTCGATCTTTTCGTTTATCCACCTGAACGTTAATGTAAAGTTTTTTTACAGTTGCCTCTTTTACTTAGGCCGTGACCACACCAAAGTGCTTCGCTAGGTGATACGTGATTAATGACTAATATATTTCATGCATGGCCACACCAGTGTATCGCACAAATTCATTTGACATTTGAGAGCGGTTGAGTCAACAAACGATGCCACACTCAAAACTAACCAATTTCATTACAACTTACCTTATCTTTATTTACTTCCTGTGCAACTTCATTCCAAATGATTTTATTACAGGTACATTTTTTTATAATTTGCTCGATGAGTTCCACAAAGGCTCCCTTTTATCCACAGCTGTTATTAAAACTTCCGCCATTTTGTAAAATCACTTGGTGACGCAATAAAATTAACCAACACGACGTGTTGGTTAATTTTATTGCGTAAGGTAAATTGTAATGAAATTGGTTAGTTTTGAGTGTGGCATCGTTTGTTGACTCAACCGCTCCCAAATATCAAATGAATTTGTGCGAAGCACTGGTGTGGCCATGCATGAAATATATTAGTCACGTATCACCTAGCGAAGCACTTTGGTGTGGTCACGGCCTTAGGCACTCTGCCTCATGGATGAGCTCCCTTAATCACGCCATTTTTGTGTTGGTCAAGGGCAGAGAAAACAGATTATAAAAGGTTTTTCCAATGCTTACACATCTATACTATCTCCATGATTGAATAATCCGAAAAAAATAATTTTTTTTTTTTAAAGCATATTTGTATATATATTTTTTTCAGATTAAGTCAAATAAGTTGCGGAAGCGATACGAGTTATGAAGGAAATTCTCTCACACTAGCAGCGAATCAATCTACTTTAGACCAACATGGCTTGTTGATGAAATCTGCTTCAGTTGGGATGATCAACGTAGAGAGAGGCGCTTTCGACAAGTTCAACAAGGAAAAAGGATACGAATCATTACCTCGGAATCAATCCAACTTGGCTAGCACTCACGACCAACCATCAAAATCAGGCAGCAAATTCGGATTATCAAATTTGGCGTCGAAATTTAGAAAAGTCCGATTGCGTAAAGGGAAACAAAGCAAAACAGATAAAAATGAAGAGAAAGAAAGGTTAAATACTGTATCGAAACTGTGCAGACAAAGTTTATTGGTTAATCTGCAAGGAGAAGTACCTCCAAGAAAGATCATTCCAAATGCGCGGGAAAGAGGTGGTTCACAAACTGACATGTCTATCGTGTCAGCCGGTAAAACAGGCGGCGCGGTCGCTGTCGGTAATGAAGGGTTTATCACTTTGCTAGATAAGGGAGTATGTCGTAGCATGTCGGCGCCAGATGGCAGTAGCAGTAGTAAACAGTTTACTTCGTAGAAAATTTAAAGATTATTGGTAAAATGGGTACTTGAATCAAAGAATTTCGACAATATTTTTTTCGATTCTATTTACATTAAAAATTGATATATTAACACCATCTCGATACTCTTTTGTTTGTAAAGGAATTATTCATTTTCAAATAACGTAATATCAAATAATGTTTCAAGTCAACTTTTTGAACGTAACTGTTCGTCGAGGAAACAAAATTTTATTTTTCAATCGATAGTGGGAGAAAAAAAATATTTTTTAGTATTTATGTATATTTCAGTTTGTTGTTGGTAAGAATATATTATTCTTAAATTACACAAAATGTATACTCTTCAGAAATGTTAGTATATATATTTACTAAAATATAAGTACAGAAACTAAGAGAAATATGGGTTTTCGTATAAATAAACTTTAATCATTTATCTGGAACCAAACATTTTTAATAAACTAACATCAAAATGGAAATATTATAAATTGACTCACCAGAAATCTAGACTAGTGGATTGGAAGAAAAAACCTGCCGCAGGGCGCTGTTTAGTGGTTTGGTCTCATTTATCCATTCATATTCTGAAAAACATGGCCAAGAGACAACATTGTCTTCGACTCCATAACAACACACGCACATGTCTAGAGCGCATAAATTTTGTTACCTGACGACATTTTTTTCATTATTTTTTGTTACGAATACCATCGGGAATGGAACCCGAAGCCCCCGGGTAAAAGTCAAACGTCTTACAAACTAAGCCACGGAGGTCGTCAGAGGTTTTTGGTAATTTGCGAGTTTGATACATTGTGTCAAGGCTTACAGATTGATTTATAAGTTTTCAATATTGTATAAACTATGATTTGTTTTTTGATATTGTAGTCGCAAATACAGGCTTAGCCCAATTACGAAGTTGCATTTGCTTTTTTTTTTAAATTAATTATTCATCGACATTTCGTAGACCTAAAATTAATATATATATTATACATAATATATACTAAAATTAATATATACACCGGAATCCAGGATTTTCATTGGATGGTAAGATCATAGTATTAAAAGAAAGAATACGAGAATTGAATTTTGAATACAAGAGAGCGAGAGAGAAATACTTGGATTCTCTCCGAAAGTAATTCGAAATTTGAATCTCGGTGGGTCCGTGATAAATGAAAAGATGGAAACTATACTGAACGAATTTTAAATACCTAGCTAACAATTTTTGAACCGGTATAAAAGGGGACGATGATATAAACAAATTCTACATTTATGAATATATATTTTTATAAATGTAGAATTTGTTTTACTTCCGTGAATATTTCACGGGTTGCAACTAGTATCTTATATTAGAGATCGATAATGTTTATTTTAGGTATACATAACAACTGTCGATGAAGAGTTAATAAAAAAAACAAAATCAACTTCTTTCTAGTCGTGTTGGTCATGACTGAGCGTCGTAGTTTCCTGATGATCCGGAACTGAGCGAATTATTTGTTTCCACTTCTCCTTGTGTTGAACCCTAAGGAGTGCAGTCATCTGTTGATCTGATTTGATCTAACAACTGTGTTGGAGACCGTTCTCTTGCCCCTCAACACTTCCAGTCACTACCGGATTTCCCAAACTGTTTTCATCTTCGCTAGTGACATTTCCGAAGTATGACGACAACTATCTCTTCTTACATGTAATTGACAGCCCTTCTTTGATCTGTGATTCCAGGGCATCTACACATTGTTGCATTTCGGAGACCATGACATGTGAAGCATCCGGCATCAACACATCTTAAAAGTTTCCAACATATCTATTTCCTTTTCCTTTAGGGGGCCATGTTTCTATTCCATAAGAGTACTTTGGAGAAAACCAAAGTTCTCACCAAACGAATTTTATCACTGAAAATTATAGACCAATTTTTTAATTTCTTTAACATATAAGTTGGACCATTGCAGATTTTGCTACACCAATTCAACCCAGAATCTCTGATTCATATTGCCTATTTTATTGAAATTAGTGGCTGTTGGTAAATAAATATATTTGTTGACTTTTGATGGTCTAAGCGAAGTTCTTCCTGTCAGCTGATTGAATTTGCCAACAATAAGTATTCTGATCTTGCATTTGTTTATTTCAAGAAATGCAACTTTGGATCCGAGTACAAAACGTCAGCCGGTAAAGTAGGCTATAAATAAATATGGCATGTGGCGGGTGGAAGAAAATATAACGTGTTCTGGTTTTCACCGCTAGTAACGTTCGGCGTAATTCTACAAATAATTGGAATGATTAAAGAAAATCATATTTGATTTGCATTAACATTGGATACGGCATTAAATGTGCTACGAAAAGCATATGGTGCCATCTGACCTGGGTATAACGAACCATAACGGAAGTAAAAGCAGGACCGACGGAGTTGATCGAATACCTAAACACACCCTTTTGTCTAATAAATTCAAAACTGCTTTATTATTCCACTAATTATACTTAAAAATGTCCCTACCTTATAAACGGAGACTCTCTTAAAATATACTCTTCAGTTCGCCTGAATAGGACGGAAAGTAGAAACACTTTTCGCAGTATTATAATTCTATGATAGTATTCTTATAAAATATAGTGCCACAAAGTCGAAACCCAAACAGGCGAATCTGTCTATTAAATGTACAAAGAAAATTTGAACGTCATTTATTTGTTAGAAAACGTTATTGTACAGTGTACAATATACTCGTAGTATAGCGGGTTTTGGCCAAATATTTTAAATATTTTTTATGGTTTATTAGAAAACAATCAGCATATTTAGTACATTGTTAGATAGTACTTAAGTTAATTTTGAAAACTACATTAAAAAAATCACCCTCAAACGTGAAGCAATGAAAAACTAAATCGAGATACAACGACACATGAACAATGCAATAAGTCTGAACTGCAGTCACTTATATTTGCCAACTCACTGCAAAAAATACACTGGCACAATATCATTGAAAATGCCCGTCCTCACTGCAACCTATCGAAATATAAAAGGAACAATCTCACCTGTCATACACTTTTTAAAGTATTTCCACATTTTACAATTTTAATCTAAAAACGTATGTTATGATCCTCCCTGCGGTTAATTGGCGACGTTTTCGGTGAACTTGAAAAAGTTTACTATCCTCTGTACATATTCAGCAAATTAATGAGCTTAGCTAGCTCTTTTCAAGAGCATTTCCTAAGTGGAAACGATTTTGAGGTAATCTTTACACTTAAATACCTAGTGAAAATCACGACCTTTCCCAGTGACAGGCTTATTTTTGAGGAATTCTGAATTTTGAGAAGGGCTTACGACAATTGCGGTATTTAAATCAATTTTAACAATACTGTTATGAGACTTTGTATATTTGTTTAAAATCTTTGAATAATTTAGTTTAGTATAACATTTCTGTCAACGTTCTCCTTTGTGGAGAGTTACATCACACATCGTATACAAGTACCGGATCTCAATTATTTTCTTGTGTTTAGCACATACCTTGCAAGTTTGCAGAGTTTTTCGTTTTTGTCACATGATGTGATACAAATTAACACGTGTTTAGATTTGCTTTTTGACAACTTGTTAGGAGGATCCTGCAAATTATTTTTTTTCTATTTCGACCCGGAGACTGCAGTTGGTCTCCAGATTCTTAACATATGTCAAAATCTGACACTTCACTGCACTTTGATAACGTGACATCACAATCTCCATCATAAATCAATTAATGCATATTTCCATTATCTAGTGAAATTATTATTAGTGGTATTATCTACTGAAATCAGGGGACTGCCCTTTAAAGCTGTTTTTTTTTACAGAAATATTTGCTAAATACCAGTAATATGTAATTTTTAGAAGAGGTGTCGATCACATGAAAACAAAAGACCGGGTCTCGAGGCGAGGATAGTTAATCATGTGAAAATACGGAATCGGGAAATGAATTATCGAGAAACAGTGCTATTTAAAATTATAGTTATGCAAAAAAGATTGATTTCGTCGCTTGACGTGCTAAAAGATTCGGGACGCTCGACAATTACTTTAAAAAACCTCTCCCTTAACCCGCCACTAAAAAGAGGAAGAAATCATAATGATCCAAATCTGGATCTAATTGCGAACATTTTTTTTTGGCTCGTGCAAATCCATGTAAAACAAGAGGTAATGAACAAATGCAAATTCTCCAACCTGTTTTTCGGAGATCAAAACTCGTCGGCCATCAGTATATTCTCGTACGTACGCGAAGTTAGGGAAAATTACAGATTGACAATTAAAAATTAGTTTTACCACATATAAATAATTCGTACAAAAAAGTTTTTATCTACGAGCGTGCCGCCAAAGAGATTAAGGATGATTATAAAGTAATTATTGATTGAAAAAATATTAGTTCTATATGAACAGTATGCAAAGGCTTCGTGGAGTATGGCTCACTCTAGTTTTAATTATACAGGAGCATGATTCTACTTCATTTTTAATTTTAAATAAACTCGTTGGATTAATAAAGTATTCGATGCCAACTCTAATTGCTCTAGAAGATATGTTTGTTATAAATTGTCTATGAATGCGTATCAACAGAATATCATTTTCTTTAAATTACCTCGTATCAATTAAAAAAAAAACAAATGATTTCTAACGACCATACATTCCCGAAAAACTGAAAGTCACTTGCAAATTTTCAACAATGTGCCAACTTCGATTCTTTGAACGATTCGATTGTTTAAAAAAGGTTTGGTTTTTACTTAAGACTTATTTAAACACATTTCTGGTTGATCGGAAGAGAATGTCACATGGTAATATATACGCATAGTTGTACTGAATATAACAACAGTGGAATACAATACAATTATCCAATGAAGAATAGCACTTTGATATGGTTTGAGTAAGTGGAACGAATGAATGAAAAAAAAGTCTAACAAAACAAATATAAAGTGCAAATGTGAGTGGAAGGCGTGATAAACGAAGACCAAGGTCTTGATTGAATTAGTAAATGACATTTTGAAAAGAAGGATGTGGAAAAGTCGAAATATATGTATCGATATAAGAAAGTCTGACGCTCTCCATTCTGTCTACCCCAAAAGGGATAATAACTTGATGGTATGTACTTGTATGTATGTATACACAATTATCCAGGAAGGATTTTTTTCGGTCTGCTTCCTGAAGTCCTGGCCTTAAAGATGATATTTAAAACTTGTGAGTGATACACTTGGTGTGAGGAGTTGCCGAGATATGAAGCAAAATCCTTCATTGTTACTAAACCTTCATTTATCCAACACTAATGTATGTGGTCTAGACTTCAAAATCATCCAGAAGTAGGATAGTTTGAAACCAAATAATTCCATAATGATCTTTGAGAGTTCGAATTTAAAAGTCTATTATACCAAGGAAAATAACCGTAAAGATTCAAGATCTTAAATGCCCTTCAAGTCTGTGTTAGACTGTACATCTTATGGACAGATAAAGCATGTGCGTGTATTATTGACTTCTTGTGACATACACACAGATTCCAGTAAGAAAGCAATCTTAACAGATTGAAGCTAACTTGGCGATGGCAAGAAAAGGTTTAGCTGCAGCCTAATACTCATTTTTTTGGTACCATTGGAAATCGAATCCTAGGTGGAAGGCAAACTATTTGAGATTCAGGGCGGTTAATAACAAAGTCCACGATTAAAAAAAAATACTTGTTCATTTGCCGTATTCGGTCTTCCCGTCGTTGGTGATAGATAACTCATTGAGAAAATGGTGGTACGGAACAACTCCTCAACTGTTTCAATACCTGCTCGTTTGTGAACGTTTCATAACCAACACAGGAGCTTTCTACCGATTCCTCAACGACTTTCGATTTTGCCTATCAATATCAATTTTAGGAAATGGTAGATTTTCCACTCAATGTATAACTCGGATAGGCAATGTTTCAACATTTTATTATATTTTAAAGCTCTCGTTTTACTCCTGCTTGGCGTAGTGCCTCGATTTTTGAGATGCAATGACACCAAGAAATTTTGAGTATTATTCTGTGAATTTACATTTCGAATACGTCAAATTTATCAAGCTTGTTTGATATTTTTTATATATCAAATTGTATTATTGCTTATTTGAATTTAAAGCAACATTTTTTTGGTTTAGATCCTTTTTGAAGTTGTTGTATTTTTGAGTAAATGTTGCCATTGTGAATTCGTGATTTTATTTTCACAAAAGTGAAGGATCTTAAAAATTATTTAGAGTATTATTATAGCTATTCAAAAAAATTATATTATTTGTAAATTGCATTTACAATACAATTAAATTGATTATGTGTTTTTTATTCTTATATTTATGTTGTAATTATTTTTAGTATTTTTTTATTTAAAAATATAGATTATATATACATTTGTTTTATTTATTTTTGTATGCTTAGAAAAATGGAAAATAAAATATACAACTTATGTTGAAAATCAAAACACTTTAATTTATTCTCCCTAATTTTAATAAAATAAAATATTTATCTTTATTATATATGTTATGTGTGTTATTTCACAAAACTTATAAAAATATTTAAAGAAAAAAATGTGGCTCATATATACGAGAAAGTGAATAAATATACATTAAATCTCAAAGAATATAAATGACGATCTCCGTGGACTAGTAAGAAAGACGCCTGTCTTCAATCTGAAGGTTTCGAATTCGATTCCCGATGGTATAAAAAAAAAAGGTTTCACTCTGGTAAAATTCTTTGTCGTGTAAAAATACTAGCACGCACTAGAAATGTGCGGTAGTGTTACCAACATGTACGATGACAAACAGACTATTTCATGGCTGCACCCAATGGTTATAAATAATTCAAAGGTTCGATTAATGGAGCTCAAAACAATTCAGTACCTCGGTCACGCTTTTCAACATGTGCACATCACCAAAGCGGATATTTTGAGGAGTTGAGTATAATTGAATGTATGCACCCAATACTTAGTATTATAGCGATTTGATCTGTGTTATATATTGGAACTTGACTCTTGTATTTTTAGGAAATGAGTTGCGATAGACTTAAAAAACACATATCTAAAATAAATCTCCTTAATTTGGTTCTCACACGCAGTTTATCTTCTCCGACCAGGGTGTTAAGTTGTGCAGCTCCAACACGCCTCCAGAGAACGCCTACAGTGGACAGCTGTATACGATGTGGTCCATGGTCTGGATTACCTCGCATCAACAGAAAGGTGACTCCACTAAACTCCCACTTGTGCATATCATATGCGGTGCGGTGCATCTGTTCCTAATTCGAGTATACCATTTTTTCCAAGGTAGGGAAACCCTGATAAACGTTGGGTGACCCACGAGATGCCAGTTTTTTACGTCACACTCCGCTAATAGGACCGCCATTTATCGGCGATAGGCCTGTTTTCCATTTTTTCCATAGTCTTCCAGATTGTACGAAAAGGGATAAGACGGAAGGGCGGTGATTCTCATATTTCCGTCAAGTTCTGTGTTCGAGTTCTGAAATGAATGAAGAGCGAAGACTTCGACTGGGGAAAGAAATACATAGATTGTACTTTATTACTATTATTGAGTATAATCACAGGAGGTAATTTTCAATAAGATACAAAAGCACAGGAGGTAATTTTCCAAAACACCCAAACCATATTGAACTTTTGACTATAAAATCCATTGCGCCATTCTTATTAAAAGTACTGCAATGTAATTTCACTGTCCCACAATATTAGAAGTACTCATTTTTATATTCCGGATCTTTACAACCGTGCAAGAAATCATCATCCATTCTACACGTATGTTCAATCTGTAGAACCAATGTCATGACTAAACACTCAATGGCAAGTGGTTTAGATATATTTAACCAATTGAGTGACACAGTGGATATACTATATCGAAATAATGTAAGATATGGAAGACACCCCTGAAGTGTGACGATCGGAGCACACCGGCATTTTTTTCCTTTTTTTTTAATAAGAATACATGTGTCCGAAGTCATAAGTATTCATATACTTTCTAATTCTAGGCAGAAAAAATACCTGTGTCATCCGAGGGAATTAGCACACGCGGGTTTCGAACAGGCGACTTTCCATACGTAAGTTCAGTGCATTACCATACGGCCATACACCTCATAAACCTGATAGAGCTAAAGGGGAAAGAACTGTTGGTAATTTTCAGGGACCCAATAGGGAAAATATTGCTCCTTACCCTATATTGTGCAGAACATGTCTATCACAAATTGGCTTATAAATATAATCATATACTCGTATAATGGCACTAACGACAAGTAACTTAATCTCCCACTTTTTACCATGCATTATACGAGTATTATACTTGTTACGGATAATGTTTTCAGTATTCTACAATCATTTGTCGCTTCATAAACCACTTGTTGAGAACATCTTGCCAAATACAAAATATCAGATCTGATCCTAAAACAAAGATTGCTTCTAAACGATCAGTTGAAACCGACCATTTATCTGAATGACTTAATCACGGCGCGACACCAAACGTCATTTAGAACGAGTCAGTTTTTTGTTTTAATATTTGCGCTTAATTTTTTTTTTTAAATAATTTGGTTGAAATTTATCTTCGACTCCTATATTCAACAAAATACATACATACCATCTCACTACTGAAAAACACAGAGGACAGAACGAATGACTTTCCTGTCTCAACACACATATTTCGCTTTTACTATATCCATATACCTTATCAGACAGCTTCTATGATTTCAAATTCAAAACACAATTTTATATAGTGCCGTTTAGAGAGCAAACTCTCTTTAACTGCACTCTAACTAGGAACTTGAACTCACTATTGTTTAAATAAATAAATAAAGGTTTATTGATAACAACATAGTATATACATAATATATTTAAATATACTTCAAGAACACATAAATTACAGAGAATACATTAAAGACAGAAGCTATCAAAAAGTCTGGGCTCATCTAATAACATCCCCCCGGCTAAGATTCCCCCCACCAATATAGGGCGAGCCCAGCCACGGGGACACTAGATGTTTTTCAACTCTTGCACATGTAGAATAAGAAGAAGAGAAAAAAAACAGAAAATAAATAGATGGCAGAAAAATAAACAAATTCACAAATACCGCCTCACATTAATTCAAACAAATAAATAAAGGTCCCCCCCCTTGACAGCAACACAATGTGTACATATGTTATATGGTATATAGTAAATTCATTCCGAGTATCGCACATACTCGTACATCTCAAAATAAACTGCTTAAAATATATTACATACAGAGAGAAGACATTAAATTGTTAAACAATTCACGTCTGTGCAGACATAGTAGCGCCTGAGCGAATCATGTATAACACTTTTTTGTATACAGTACAACCTAGAGGGATTATGGCTATGATGTAATTTTAATGGGATTATTGCCATGAGGCAATTAACTAGAAAATTGTTTATGAGGCCTTGAGTTAAGTCACACAGAGTACCTTTTTTTTTAATAAATAATCTGGGCTCTAGCTGAAATCGAACCCACAATCTCCAGGTCGGAAGACAGGCGTCTGACCAACTTATTGTCATTTTTATGTATACAATTGTCATTATTGTAGTTTTTATGTATTAATATCTGGTGTCCATGCAGCCGAACTCGCTTTCCTAATGGTGGGGGTGTGTTTCGGCTGAGAGGGTGTTATGGGATAAGCTATGACCCTTTGTTTTGAATGTTTTCTTTTCCTTTGCCTTAAAATTTGTGTGTGTAATTGCGAAATATATAATAGGTATATTATAGTTCGGAAATTCTAGGATGAGTCCTGTGACAGCTCACAAATTTGCCCCAATACAAACTAATGTAATATGTATTTACCTAAATAACTTGATATTTATTAGAATTGAGACTTATATTAAAGTTGATAAAACAATTAAAATTACTGAACATCGTGACAAGGTTATATTGGGGCAAATTTGTGAGCTGTCACAGGACTCATCCTAGATTTTCCGAACTATAGCATGCAATTTTTTTTATCAATGAACCTGTACTCGTAGTATTAACTGAATTGACTGATTATTTACTTTTTTGTTTTAAATTTACATGTACAAGGGTGTGGGCTGAAAAACATCTGATGTCCTCGCAGCCGCCCTCTATTTGTGGGAGTGTGTATCCCTCGACTGGGGGGGGGGGGGGGTTATGAGACGATGTATTTTCTTCTCCATTATCTTGAATTATGTTGCAATCAATAAACTTATATTTTTTTATTTAAAAAAATTCAACAAGTCTAAAACGAGTACTAAATAAAAATTCCTTCAGTAAAAAACATACTTAAGATTTCGTATTAAGTGTTAAGGTCGTACTATGAATTTGGCCCCAATAGTCAGGATTGATCTAACACAAGCTTTATAGTTTCGAATTTTGCTATCGATGCAAGAAACAAGTACCAAAAAATCCTTTTAAAACATAGCCAGTTTCTGCTAATACCCAAGCGTGTGCTTACAGTTACTACTATATAGAAGAAGTAAGCAACTATAGTTAGAAACCATGGTCAGAGCAAAAGACAATTTAATGACGGTAGCATTCCACTCTAACTCTGACACAAGTTATACAATCAAATGGTCGCTTACTGGTATAGGAACATGGTGTGTGCTCTTTTACATAAAATGGATGATTTAGGCGAATCATTTACTAAGTGGTCCAATTTAAATATTAAGTGGTTATAAATCCATAACTATAACTCATCAAGCTGTTGTTTTCGTAAGAAAATAGTAATTTAATGTTATTTCTTGATTAAGCTCACATGTTCAGGAACAAAACGAATTGAAAATTGCAGAGCGGGTGTCCTTTAATGTAATGCACGTGAGCCTCAATATATCCTTCATTATATTTTAAACATTTTTTAATTGAAGTATAAAATGCCTTTTGCTTATTTTCCTTTCTAGTTTTTTTTCATTAAGTGAAATTGGCTTTGTATTCGATCTGGCATGCTTATTGTCAGGTGGTAATCTCTATATTGTTTCCTCTTTATACGTATATACCATCACGTCGTCGCCCTATCGGGGTAGACAGAGAGGACAGAATACCACATTTTTCTATCTCGACACACATCCTTAGCTTCTTCCACATCTATACATCTAAAAAAACTTATTTCTCTGACCTTATACGTTTCCTTCTATCAGAATATCATTCACTTGATCCAACCATACTTTCCTTGGTCTTCATCTCACAACCCTTCCATTCCCATTTGCACTATATGTCTGTTTTGTTAGTCTTTCTTCATGCATTCGTTCCACATACTCAAACCATCTCAGCGAGCTTATATTTATCTTACTTTTATTTATCTTATCCGTGACCTGGTGGTAAGACACTTGTCTGCCGATCCGGAGGTTGCGGGTTCGATCCCTGCTGGAACCCAGATTTTTTTAAATAGGATTTCATTCTGTTTAACACTTAGGGCCTATAAAACCATATTTCTGGTTGGTTGGAAGAGATTGCCACATGGCAATAAACTCGCCAGGTTAAAAAAAAAGTTTACTTTTGTCTCTAATAACTTCATTCCGTATTCTGTCATGCATTGTCACTCCATGTAATCGTTTCAAAGCGCGCTGTTCCACAGTATTGATTCGACTACAGTTCCACGTTTCAATCCCATATAACATAGTTGACACCAAAATACAATTGTGTACTATAATATTAGCAGATTTTGATACTGTCCGGTTCAAATATATATGTTTTAGTGTCCCATTGATTGTTTTCTATTGCTACACGCCGTTTGATATCCTTTTTTTACTCTTCCATCATCTAAAAAAAATACTACCCAAATAGCAAAATTCCTTAAATTACTACAATCTTTCATAAATGGAGCAAAATAAATGGAGCAAAGTCCTATTTATAAAAAACATACCATACGAAATAACCAAAAATATATATAAAAACATAAAGTCAGCTTTTTACACTAATTTTAATCTCCGGAAACTCTTATTTAATGGGAAAGGCAAAAATGGAATACTTAGCAACAGTGGTGTGTATAAACTTTTATGTGCTAACTGTGATAATTTCTATACAGGAAAGACAGAAAGATCTTTTGAAAAGAAATTTCGTGAACACAAATCCGCCTTAACAAATCCTCTAATTTATTCTAATTTATCATTGTCACCGTGAAAACCATACTTTTTCTATCGATGATGCCAAATTCTTACATATCTGTAGTAACGGAAATAAATTGGACAGATTAGATGCCCTAGAAATTTCTAAGTCAGTACATCGATCCGAACATCTGGCGAACAGTTATATCCCAAAAATCTCTCCGCTCTTGGCCGAAATTGTCCCATGCCTCCCTCACCCCTCAGCCCCCAACCGTTGAAGCGTGTATATCGGTACTAGTTCGAACAGCATTTAGTCTTGTTTGTGCTTCCCTGAAGATGAGGTGAAACCCTTGAAACCGGTAGGGTTATAACGTCACAAAAAAGTGGAATAAACAGTGTTTGATAAAAATAAATTACAATCTTTCATTACTCAACCATATATCGCATTTTTAAATCTTAATATAATACTCGTAAATCCATAGCTTTTTTTCTTATTAAGTCTTTCTCACTTTGTGGAATTAACTTTGCGAGTTCTATCTTTATTTATTCCTCTTTTTATCCTTAAAGCCTCAAATTGGATGTCTAAAAATAAATTGAAGTTGATTCCAAGTGAAACGAAACTTCTCTGGGCAGCCTTTCATGTAGACAAAACATTCTTGATGGGAATGCGTTATCAGTCATGGACGTTTGTATTTTTCCAAAAGATAACATCAAATTCCTTGATCTCTGTATCTTGATAGTAAACCCGCTTTCTATAGTCAAATATGGTATACGGTTTCTTCGGGCTTACATAATCTTCATACAGTCAAAATTTGTAAATCGATATGTGAGATAAAAACTCTCAATATGAGAGATAAAAACTCTTATAAATTAATTTGTCGAATTGCGTTTGGATTGTTGTTATTTTGTTCATTTTTGTGTGCATGATTCGTAAATATCTAACATAGACTCATACATTGTCATACCACGTGTTGTTCTCAGCCAACAGCATTAACTCGACTCCTTTTAATATTTCCCACACCCACGTTTCACTCCTATACGTGTAGATCAAATAAAATAGTATTGTGAAATCTTAGGAAATTTTGATATTATCCGGTTTGAATATATATGTTTTAGTACCCCATTGACTTTGTTTCCTATCGCTAAACGCAGTCCAATATACTAATATTAATATATTAAACATCTATGAAGATTGCTTATATATCTACCACAATTGGTCATACACCTCATACAGAATATAAAGATCTCAGACGATTTTTCTCTTAGCTCCGATCGATCAGTCGTTGTCTCCCTCCACACTCAGCCTCTTTAAGTCTTGCTGCGCTTTATATAAAATCTTCTGTCTCCGACTGCCGAGTAACCTTCGTCCATATTGTTGTGAAGGATCTTCATGGACCATGTCAACTGAAACATGCTTAAATGGTCTATCCTTGCCAACTTTCGCAACCTTTTATCGCCAGTTATTAATAGGTAACTCGTTAATTTTAGAATTTCTTGTTATATCGTTTCCCCGCTTCTGCATCCTGTTTTAGACAAAGTGTCTTTCGAATCTCAGTAACTTTTGTTTGTCATAAAGTGCCACGCTTTCGACCAGTTTAACTAGTGAAGACCTCCGTGGCCTAGTAAGTAAAATTCCTTTATTCCAACCTGAGGGTTGGTAGCTCGATTGTTATTGGTACCAAAATTTTTTAAACAGGGTTTCAGTCTGGTATTCACTAAAGGTTTGTTAAAATTTTGATTGCCCAGAACGGATTACTATATAGCAAGGGTATCCAAACAGTCGATCGCTATAAGCTTTTAATAAGATCTTTACATTTTTCCCATTGCGAATACCTCATATTTTCCATTGTAAATTCAATACGGTATCATTTTCTGTGAATAATAGATATCAAACTATTATTTTGTATTTTTTCTTCTGGTAGATCGAGTTGTCGCTCTTAAAAAAATAGATCACGTGTACAAAAAAGTTAGGCAGCCCTGCTATTTAGCAATAAATCCGAATGGTTGTACTGTACACAGCGAAAATGTTTTACAATTGAACTGAATAATATAAAACAGATGCAAATGTTAATACAATTTAACCGTATAACATAAAACATGCGCACAAGTTAGTTTTAGAAATAATTTTCCCTCACCACAGCTTATCTTAATATGGTAACCCTAAAAATAATTCAACCTCTTTTTAATAACACGCGTGTTGCCAGAATAACGAAACTAATTCAACAAAATCAAATCATCCAAAAAGGAAATTAATTAATAAAATAAATCCTCTAACTTTGTATTAAACAACTAAAGATATATCCCTTTCCTTGATACCTTCCTGCAAAACACTTCCAATTAAAAAATCCTTGAAAATGTTTCACGGGTAATAAATGAAGACATCCTTTGTACATCAATAATTTCGGACTCTACAGCTGAAAGTCCGGAAGTCATATTTATTCAATTGAACAAGAAAGCACTTTAGAAAAAAGAAATAGCCATGCCCACTGGTAGTGTTTTTGCCTAACTTTATTTTAACACCCTCCGTGGCTTAGTTGGTAGTACGCTTGTCTTCGACTCGGGAGTTTTGAGATTGATTTCCCAATATGTCTTAAAAATGCAATGAAACGACCACCAGTATTTTTATCTTTTATTTTTATTACAATTTACGGTATTTTATTGATCATTAAAAATAGTTACAATAGTAATATTTATATTAGAATTTTAAGTGTGCATGAGTATAAAATCAACTTGTCACATAAAGTGTAAACATTAACATGAACCATACACAAAAAGTATCGGAAAGAAGTACGTACATGTATACATATAACTCAAATATGAGAAAGGCCAAGGCTCTGGTAATCCAAGGCCCTAATATACAAACAGTAATAATTTGGAAAAAATAAAAAAATTATACATATAACTTCAACAAGAAACTCCATTATATTTTAAAATATCGAGAGAAAGAATAGTCAATGAGAAGAAAGAAAAAAACAATGACAGTATTTGTCACATATGAGCCTCGTGTTTTTGATATGACGAGCGATATGTGTAACCATTTTTCCTTCCTCAACTTATATATCACGATCACCAAAAGCCTCTGACACCCGCAGTAGACTAGACTATCAGGATTGAAAGCAACAATTAATGATCTTCGAATTATCATGGTTAAAAAATAAGTGTCAATGACATAAGAGAGTTGCTGTTAAAAATGTTCAACGGAGTTAATCCAATCTGATTTGATTATTATCCATAATGCTTTCAGTTTAAATAGCTTTAAGGGGGGTATGCTACTCTTGATGCGCGAATTTCGGGCGTTTTTTCAGAATAAATAAAAAAAACAAAAATATTTTTCAAGTGCATTTTTAACAGTTTGTTTATTGATGATTTGAGAATGTAAAAAAAATTGAATTTTTTTTTTTAATTCAAGATGTTATCAGCTGGTAAGAGTATACTATATATATCTTGTAAAAAAAGGGGGTGAGCTGGTCGACATGATTGGAACCCTTTCATAAAATTTAAACAAAAATTATATACAGTTTCTTGATATGAAATAATGTCGTTATTGTTGGTACCAAAGAAAAAAACACATAAAATGGCGGCTGTCTGAAAGTTTTTTAAATTTGTTTACCCTTTAATAAATTTTTTTTAAAATATTAAAAAAATACAATAGTTTTTAATTTTCTAAGGTAGGAACGGTATAAAAACATTGACGAAGTTTCATACCAAATTTGAAGGCAATCGGTTGGATAGAACTTATGTAGACCAGGCCGAAAAAAAGTAGTTTCAAGAAAAACGCGTTTTAAGTTTTGAGATTATTGTCCGAGTCATTTCGTTGCGGCGTAATTGCTGCCTCATTTTATAGCTATAACTTCGTAAATATTAAGAATTTTAAAATTTTCTTTTGAGAACATATTTTTAAAGGTCTAAACTTTAAAAATATGCAAAAAAAAACGATTTTTTCAAATTTCTTGTGTAGAATAACCCCTTAATGGAAATGACAACCATAAAGTATAAGTACATAACAATACAAAAATAACACAATTTGTGAATTTAGAGAACTACTTTGCTAGGCAAGGCCTATGAAGAAGTGATCATATACGTTAATCACAATTTTTATATTATTTTTCAAAATACTAAATTATCAAGCTGAAATATTCTAACTCTGTATTTAACCAGCATCTTTTTATTATTCCATGATATTGCTATGTGTGGGGGATATTTCGTTTTAATTTACATGGTCACTTTGTCTTGTACAGTGATGAGAAAGCTCTCAAAACAGGTTGACCCAATTCATACATATACACTTTGAACGATTATAAATTTAGTATTTATTAAGATATATCTAAGATTAAACTCCAAATTGATGAAGACAGACGTAGATTTTGTAATAATAATTATCACAAAACCTCAAAATGATTCTTATTAATGCACTGTTGATAACGTAGAATCGCAAACATTATAAATAATTGGGTTAAGTATTTGGGCGCATTCTCGTTCAAAAGCTATTCTCAATTCATTAACTGTGGCTAGTTTTGCACCATAAACTTTAATTTTTATGTGTTTCCATAGCAAAAGTCCTTTGGTGTGAGATATAAGGAACGCGGAGGGTATTCAATGCTAACATACTTCTACGTCCAATCCACCTGTATGGCATATTTTCATCGAGATAAACCCTTACATGATGATGGTAGTGGGAAAGTGCACCATCTTGCTGGAAATAAAATCTTCTTCATCCATGAACTCTTCACGAATGCGTGGTATGACAAACCCCTTCAGCAAGTTCAAGTAAATGACACGGTGTAAAAGTCTGTATACATTTTTTAAGGACCCTTGTATTATTATAATCTCAATTTGTTCAAGATTTTGACATTCGGAACAATTTTTTTATTGTGACTTGCGGAGTTTTAGCTTGAAGGTTCAAAATTTAGTTTGGCTAAAGAGTTCGATTTGATTCAATACACAAAGCCGGTCAGAATATAGTGATTACGAGAAATAATTTAGCACGCGTATAATTTGGTATTAAAGTCGGCGCGGCGCGAGCTCGACTTAAATGTTTTGACATATAATAACATGTCTCGGGAAGCCGCCGTGTAAATAATTCAAATCTGGCAGCATTTTACTGGGCGGTTCGGACTGTTCTTACAAAGTGCTCTGTCAAAGGGTTTTGAATGCTTCGTTATCTTTTAATATAATAAGATAGGGTATATTAAAATATTTAAAATACTCTCAGATGCTTTTGGTACATGGAACGAATTAATGAAGAAATTCTAACAAAACACATATACAGTGCAAATGTAAGTGAAAGGCGTGGTAGACGAAAACCAAGAAAAGTATGATTGGATCGAGTGTACAATATTTTGAAAGAAAGAAATGTAAAAATCAGAGGAATTTTAGGCTCTGTATGAGAAGGTGTGTGAATGTAGAAAATGCGAAATGTGGGTACCGCGATAGGAAAGTTTGGCACTCTCTCCTTTCTGCCTATGGTATTTATGTAAAATACTGATATCCAAAATTAATAGTTTACCGAGCCTAATAAATGCTGTGGAAATACGTGTACTGAGAAAACTATATGGAGTGACGAAATACAAATTAAATGATAAGAGCTGAGTGTGAACTTAACGCTGATGTGTTGAGTAAAATGATAAGAGTTGAGTGTGAACTTAACACTGATGTGTTGAGTAAGACGAAAAGAGATGAGTGTGAACTTAACGCTGATGTGTTGAGTAAAATGATAAGACCATGGAAAGCATGGCTGGATCATGTGAATGATATTTATTGAAAAAAATACATATTTCGTAGGAATTGTATGAGAAACTGTATGGATATAGAATAAGTGAACAATGTGTCTAGTAAGAAATCTGGCGCACTGTTATCTTTATTTATTCCGACAGGAAAATGCCGTGACGTGTGTATGTTATTATGTTCTAATATGAAGGTTCTTTTTTCCAGATTTTTTTAATAGGATTCCAGTCTGGTTGACACTTAGGGGCCTATAAAAACATCTTTCTGGTTGATTGGAAGAGATTGCCACATGGCAATAAACTCGCAAGGTTAAAAAAAAAAAAGTTCACACAGCTAAAGCTGAAACCTTTGTTTAATTAAAAGATACAAGTTCGTAATGAGCTTTCTCATTCTGGTTGGCATTGAGATTTATTCAATTCTCTTTGAATGAAAAAAATGTCCATTACCTGTGATGAGTATAATATAAGACACAATACAAAGTGGAGGATCAGGATTCTTGATGTTGGTGACATCGGAGATGACTATGTAAGTGAATTTATGATAGACATATCCTGTTGTATAAAGGGCAAAGAGCTTCAGTACTTGCAGCTTACCTTCGTCTTATTTCTCTACTAGCAACACTTTTCCGCTATTTGATTCAATCAGATACTATTTGCTCCCAGTTGTGTTGATCAATCAGATACTATTTGCTCCCAGTTGTGTTGATCAATCAGATACTATTTGCTCCCAGTTGTGTTGATCAATCAGATACTATTTGCTCCCAGTTGTGTTGATCAATCAGATACTATTTGCTCCCAGTTGTGTTGATCAATAATGTTTTTAAGTGTCTCATGCAATTCGTCTTTAAATTTCTTTCACTGCCCGCCATGATTTCTTATGTTTATTCTATTTACATTTGAAAAGGGCCCCATTAGATAGATGTCTGCCTCTGTCCATTGATCTTTGTATAACAACCGTTTTGCGTCGTTTGATTTTGTTGATTTTTTTATCACTTTTGTGCTGTTTTCCCTTCATTATCCACATCTTCTGTAAACATGGGGTGTATAATGTGATAATGGCTTAACGATATAATGACAGGGGTTTTTCTTTTCTCTCTCAGCCCACATTTAATCGGCAACGCGATGCAACCAAGCTGTTAAATTCATTTATAACTATGCTGCATCGATAAATACATCGATTAAAGATTTATTCTATATTCATTAAATACTTTTATGCTAAAAAAGAGAAATTACGTACACAGGTTAAAAGCGCATGAAGCTTAAAGATAAATTAGATATAGCAACAAGGAAGAAAAATTGCAAGGAGTGGCAATGTATCATAGAATACGGAATGAAGTAATTAGGGATGAGTGTGAATTTAAGACTGGTGTGTAAAGAGGGATGAATCAGAGCACTCTGAGATGGTTTGGTATCACTCTGAGATGGTATCATAGAAAAGCGTAACAAAACAAATATACATGTGGTAGAGGAATACCAAAAGAGTATGGTTGGGTCAAGTGAATGATAGTTTGAAAGGAGGAAATGTTAGATGGAAGAGTAATCGAAGGAGTTAAATGAGAAAATATATGGATATAGAAGAATTAACAGTCGGATGTGGACATATTTGTTTCAACACTGTTAGCCTTTAGGAAGATGGTGGCTGCGTTGACTGAGGAATGGAACAGAATAGTAACATCTTGATACCGATAGGGTTGTACCATTATCTTAAGTAGAAAAAACTGTGTTTTATTAAAAAAATTACAATAACTAATAAGTTACTCTTATTAAAATATATGATTACATAATAACACTATACACATGCACTACACCTAAAGCTGAATGTTACTTTCACATATCGGAAGATCTACATTGATTTCTTTGTAACTCGTCTTTCCTCAGTAAGTTTTCTTCGGTTTTCTTACCGAACATGTTTTAAAAACATATACAGATGCGAGCTTATTTAATTATTTTTTTATAAAAGTTTCGTTGTATATAGTACAACCCGGTGAGCTTATTTCTATGTGGCGATCTCTCCCAACCAACCAAAAAGATGTTAAAGAAGCCTTTAGTAAAAATCAGACTGGAATCCTTATTAAAAAATCAGTGTTTCAAATTGGAATTGACCCGTAACTCCGGGGTAAGAAAATATGCGTTTTACCAACTAGACTACGAAGGTCGTCACATATCATTCTCAGTGCACGCATTTCAACTGTCCCCTTGTGATCTATTCAACTTAAGCTAGAACCCCATTAAAAATCTCGGTTCCAATGGGGATCGAGCCCGCAACCACCGTGTCGAAAGGCTAACGTCTTAACAACTACTAGGTCGCCAATTTTTTATTGAATGGCATCAGCTACCACCTTCCTATCCTCATATTGAACTTTTTTTAGGAAAGTCTTATCAATGTATGATTATATATGAACGCTACATACATACACGTATACTACACTCCTCCTAAATCCGAATGTGTTATTTTCACATATCGGAAGATCTACGAAGGTTTCTTTGTGGTTCATCTTTCCTTCATAAGTTTTTTGTGGTTTTCTTTCCAAATATGTTATTTTAAACAAATGCAGATGCATGAAAGTACCTAATCTGTTATAAAAATACTACTCAAAAAGCAGAATTTCTCAATTTGCTCCAATCTTTCATTGTTCATCCATATATCGGCTTAAATTTCCTTGGTAAGTTTTCTGCGATTTTCTTACTTAATATGTTTTTCTAAATCTATTCAAATGCGTGAAAGTTATCAATATATTGGTTGCAGCTTCTCCCTTCCTATCCTTACATTTAACTTTTTTGTTGTGTTTTAATATTTTCAATTTGTAAATAATTTTGGTTTCGAATCCCGAGTTATAACACATTTAAGGAGAGACCGCTCTTTAAACGCGCTATATAAATAGTCATTTTATTATTATTATTCCAATAGGGACATGGCTTGACGATGATGATGATATATTACCTAAAATGTAAACGAGATGCTATTTCACAAGGATCACTGCATTCCATAACTAATGTTGCAATATTTCTAGCCCCATGGCGCCATATTATGACAAATTTGGGATTGTGCCGATCATTTATCTTCATTAATCTATTTCCCAGCGAAAAACACATACAATATTTTGTTGAATTTAATATTTATTTATTTATTTAACACTTCATTGCAAATACAATTTGGCGGGATTATTGCTAGGCGGGAACCTCTCCCAGCCAACCAGACAAAAGTTAATGAAGCAAATTACATGGTCGCAAAAACGTTTAAATGATTATTCATATTTATGAAATTTATGGACATGTACATATTAAAGTAAAAGTGAGATATCATCAATCAAAGGAAAAGGAAGGGGTGGTGGAGAGGAGAGAAAAATCAGGAATGAAATACATTATATTACTGACTAGAAATTAAGGGGTTTTCAGTCGCTTCTTAAAGCATGCCAAGGACGGAGCGAGTCTAACATTGATTGGTAACTGGTTTCAGAATCTCACTGCGTAGACAGTACAAGATGACGTAAAAAAGAGAGCGGTGAACTGGAAAGGCCAATAAACAATCTCTGTTTGAGCGTAGCGCTAGTTCATGATCGGAAAGACGCTGAAAATTTTCGACGAGATTAGAGGGGGCGGCGGGATAGTTAAGAATATTATACAATATAGACAGTATATGAATTTCGCGTCTATTTCTAACGTTCAACCAGTTCAATGCCTTGTGGTATGAAGTGATATGATCGTACTTTCTCAGGTTAAAAATAAACCTTAGACAAACATTTCAAAAACGCTGTACTTTGTTCAGCTGTTCCTCCGTAATATCTAAATCACAGACGTCCGCATAGTCCAAAATGGGAAAGAGCAGAGATTACACGAGTAAAATTTTGGTTTTAGTAGGCAGAAATATTTGCAACACTTTAAGGGAATGAACGCTGAAGAAGATCCTTCGACTTATCTCATGTATATACTATATATCACATAATGAACAAAATGTTTCGAGATATTTCTAACAGTACTTGTGATATTTCACTGTGTGATATTTGATTTCAAATTTAACCAAATGAATTTAACAAAATTAGATGTTTTTTGCTGGAAAAATAGATTAATGGAGACAAATGATCGGCACAATCCCAAATTTGTCATAATATGGCGCCATGGGGTTAAAGATGTTACAGCATTAGTTACAGAATGCAGTGATCAGTGATCAAATATCACATAATGAACAAAATGGTTTGTGATATTTCTTCTAAAATAGTCAGATTTAGGTACTGGGTGTTCCGATGCAAATTTTTACAACCATTTCTATAACGCATATTATGGGAATTCGATTTTCCTATGATAATTAATTTTTCTCATTTTATCTATTAACCGTATATTTTTTAATTCCGTTTTAATTGTTGCTATCAATATAAATAATATTAAACTATTTTCATCAGTATCACATCATGTACCTTTTAAGTTAGGCAGAGAAAACTGATCTCCAGGCCCACCTTGCACTTCCGACTTGCATACTAATTTAGTCATTCTTACATGATTAATTCTTTCCACATATCCAAACCATTTGAAAGCTCTTTTCTTAACCTTACTTAAAACATAAATTTTATGCAAGCATCCATTTCTGGTACAAATATAATTTTGAATATAATTTTTTTTGTAAAGTCTATCATGGATTAACACTGTTCAATGTTTCCAAGATGAGCTGGATAGTTGGACGAAATTGCTGTATGGCAATATTATGATTAATCTAGCACACAAAATAATTAAAATAAATAAAATTAAATATGAGAACATTTTTAAAAAATCTAAAAAAATATTATTTAAGCCCTAATTTCCATCACGTTCCTTGTTTTTTTTTTTAATTTATATTTTCTTTGAATTTTAATTACTTTTACTCAAATGATAAGTTTTTAACTATAAAACAAAATCTATTTGACTGGAAGAAACTGTTTTTAAGTAATAAATTCGCCAGATGTATTTACATGAAGTATTAAAATAAAAATAAATAAATCAATCGAATAAAAAATTAATATGAAGAATATATATTGAATTTTTAACAAAAATTTCGACCAAACTCCTTCTTTTTAAAGATCCTGTGATGTGAATATCAGATTGGTATTAAATGGCAAAAAAATGTTTCGCCCAGAATGATGTCAGCATTTTGAATAATATCCTTATATTTTGTACAAAAAACGAAAGGCCTGCCCTGTTGATATCTCAATCTAGTAAGATGTTGAAATATCACGATGATTTATAATATATATTGAAAATAAAAGGATAAAGGATTCGTGTTACAAATTTCGTGTTTTTATAACGAAATGAATACTATTGATAATAATATGCAAATATGTCATTATTGCTGATAGAACTGGGTATTTTTTTTATTAAAAAATACTTGAAAAAGGTAATCTTCTTCTCTACTTAAATAGTCTTTAGATTCTAGAAAAATTATTCAAATTATGATTATCAGTTTCATTTAGATCACTTCTCACGTTTTAAAATGGTTATATATGTTTGTAGTCAAAACAAAGAAAAAAGCATTCTAGAAGTATGTATTATTCAAATTATGATTATTAATTTCATTTAGCAATATATTTGGGGTCGCTTATTAAGTCTATAAATGATCTGTGTTTGTAGCTAGTGCAATTAATGAATCATTCTAGAAGCATAATTAAAATTGAGATTATCAATTTTATTAAATAATTTATTTTGGTTCGCTTCTCAAGTCTTAAAAGTATCTATGTTTGTAGCTAGAGTAATGAATGAATCATTCTACTCGTAGAAGCATTATTCACATTATGATTAACAATTACAATACGTAATATATTTGGGGTCGCTTCTTAAGTCTATAAATGATCTATGTTTTAGCTAGAGTGATGAATTTATTCAACTAGAAGTATAATTCAAATTGAGATTATCAATTTTATTAAAGAATTTATTTCGCTTTGCTTCTCAAGTCTGAAAAATATCTATATTTGTAGCAAGTAACATTAAAAATTTGATTACTATTTTGTAATATATTTGGGATCGCTTCCTTAGCCTAAAAATGATCATTGTTTGTAGAGTTAATGAATGAATATTTCTAGAAGCATAATTCAAATTGGAATTATCAATTTTACTTAATAAGTGATTTGGGATCGCTTCTTAAATCCAAAAAAATATCTATGTTTGCAGCTAGACTAAACAACGCTTGTACAAAAACAATGTACGCTTTTAAAGAACACTAAAAGTTGGTAATGATGTTCCGATGAGTATCGAAGTTATAATTGTATCATTTTCAAATATGTAATACAAACGCGGATCTACAATATATTTTATTTCTAATTAGAACATAAATAGAACATATTTGAAATAAGAATTTTCATGGGGTTAAGTTTTTGGTTCTCAGCAATTTTTCGTATCATGCAATAGGTCTAAAAAATATATATGAAAAAAGGTTCTTTTTTCCATTTAGATCTACACTAGATCGAAAACGTCTTTAATTTTTTTTATGAGTGCGACGTCACGTAATGACGAAAAAGGAACTGCCTAAAGGGATTCCTCCGGTGGCAACACACGGGAACGTAAAAAAAATAAGACAGACTTGATGCCCGACATCATGGGAAAAGAAAAATTACTCGTAGCGCAATAAATATACGCATTAAGCGGGTAAGGTCTGTAGTTCAAACAATCTAGCAAATTGCCAGTACTTTCACAGAAAATTTCGAATTCAGCAAAACTATCATTTAACTCCATTACATCGTAATAGCAATTGAATCGGTTCAGAGATGAACCGATGGAAGGCTGAGCGGAGTTCCATTCAGAAGTTATTGACTCGATTATTATCGCAGTACCACAGAATATGATCTGAAGATTGATCCAAGTGGGCACAAAAATTACAACAGGAAAGAAGGGACACTATTGAAGCTCAAGAGTTTACCATTAAAGCTTCCATGGGCAGAGATAAGTTGGATAGTCCTTATGCTTTGTATCATAAATAATTACAGCGATTAAACGCAACACAAAAATATGGCTACATAAAATTCAGCCTAAATCAAAGCTGCAACAGATTAAATCTGCCGATCTTTCGACTGGGAAGTTTACTCTTTTAGTCATTGGAACTTTAGGTTTGTCAAGACTGTGTCAAGACTCGCTAAAGTTCAACAGCTTACACACTATCAATAGACGCATATGCTTCTTCCATCCGTAGAATGGCTGACAATTATACTCGATCTCGAGGGATATCGGTATGGATATAATTGCAAATGTATTCAATGAAACCAGTAATATGAATACGTTTTATATTAAACATGTGTATTTTTTTATTTATTAACAAAGTTTTTTTTCTTCTAGCGGCGTGTTTGTATAAAGGATATATTTACCAGGACATCACTCACCCTACATGTGTAGAAGTAGCAGACACAAATTTACATCGCTCACTTTACTGATTTCATAAACATATTGGCGTGAAATTTTTAATGAAGTACACAATAAGGTGCTCCGCTGTCATAATAAATTCATTAAGGTACAACCATTAAATATGTATTTGTAATATTTATAGCAATATCATAGAACAAGTGTAAAGTCATAGACAAAACTAGAGCAAAAAAATATGTTATGATTTGGCACAATACTACTGATTGTATATGATTGTATATATAACATAAAAATATGTTTCATGGTATATTTTGTATTAAAGTTCCTTGATGTATCTTTCGAATTTGTGTCTGAGAAATGTTCTCTCGGAGAGGAGTAGAACTTTAAAGTTGATTGTGTATTTATCGAATAAATTGATTATTCCGAATCGAATAGCAGGGGTTTTGCAGTTGCTGGTCTTGCAGCGAAAAATGGTAGCGAGATATGGGTGATATATGCAGCTCTAGGAAGCACTTAAGATAGTCATTTTTGGGAAGTCTTATCAAAATGTATGATTATATATGAACACATTACACTGAACCTAAAGTCGAATGTGTTACCATCACATATTGGAAAATCTATATAAAAATAATAAAATGACACCTTATATAGCTCTCTTCTTCCAACTAATTAGCTTATCTTGAAAACGCAAAGGTGTTGAAATACATAAGAGATTTTACAGAAAAAATATTTATTTAAATATAAGACAAAAAATCTTCTCTCTTAACAATAATGATAGGACTAGACCTTCCAGAGCGGGCCTATTTTCAAGTGCTGTACCACCTTACAGATTTATAAACCATATTTGATACACACGATCACTTACTACATAGTCGTCATAAATGGCAATTTTTTTTGGTTTCTGTCACTTAAAGCATCGAAAGTATCAAGCACCGAAAAAATAATTGTCTTTGTTCCATCTTCAAAATGACATCAAAAACCCGCTCAAGTAATTAAACGATTGCGATAAATTGATAAAATGGGTAAACGATACCCAAAAAATGCGTTACACTCTTACTTTTCAGAATAACATTATAGTATACAATATATACATTGAGCACGTTTGAAGTGATGTTGATATAAAAATAATTGTCATGGGTACATTTATCCAAGAAATACGCAACCTAATTTCCTCACAAATAAAAATTTTACAATATTTTGTTCTGCGAATCCACTAACTTTGAAATATATTTAATTCTAATCAACGACTATTAATACAAAGAAAAACTGTCCCAGCCAATCCAATTTAATAACGTCAAAATATTGAGCTCCTTTAACTTTACATACTCAATGATACCGACAAAAAAACAAGAAATACTTTTAAATTGAATACCATAAATTAAGGTATGGCGAGTCAATGTTCTGTGGTCTATTTAATTCCCTATTTTGTCTTTTAAACCTTAATTGACGCACGTGCTCACAATTTGGGTCCGGGTAAAATAACATTATACAATATAAATTAATGATTGTTGGATGTTGAAAATATTTTATTGATTCAAGAGAAACTATCAATGTTCCCCATTTTTTAAATAATTTATTATAAATTTTGTACAAGCTATAGAAAAAATCATTTTTCAAACTGGCAGTTATCGTCAATATTTTTGCTTCTTCAAACAAATATATATCAATTTTTACACAAAGTATAAATAAATTAACAAAATTTAAATAGAAAATCAGATACAATAAAAAAAATCATATTAAATTTAAGTACAAAGAACATGTTAAGTAATTAATTATTTTAAGTCGAAAAGAAAGCTTTTTATTTTTTAGCTTAACACTTATTCTCACACATTAAAAATTGTCTCATATTACTAAGTAACCCATTAAAAATTCTAGAAAAATTAAATGAATCGATTCTGTTGAGTACATTTGTAACTACAAAAACTCTTTCCCTGTTAATGATAATACACAACATGGTGATAATAGATTAAATGTTCGTGTTTAAAGAAAGAAAAAACATAAAAATACTGTGATTTAGAATGAAAATCCTTTTACCTTGAGGAAAAAAAGAATTACACACGTATGTATGTATGTGGCAAGAATTGACCGCTCTGGATTTCCATATATTTTTTGCACCGAACATATATTTTTTCAGTTGAACAATATTTAAACGATTTGAAAGGACACTTAGGAGTCAAACTTATAAGAAAATAATAATAAAACTCATATCGCTCCATAAAACAGCGCTTTCGATATAATAAACATATTTTAAATATATTTTAGTAATATAGTACAAAGATGTAGTAAATTCTTCATATTTTGATGAAGGTAGGTAGGTACCTAAACTAGTCCGTGGAAATCTTGAAATTATATATTAATGGTAATTATTTCTGCGCGCGCATGACGTCTATTGTATTCTAAATTTGAATTCTCCCTACAAAAGGTTCGCGCCTCTCCGTGGGATTCCAAATTCAAAAGAAAGCGGAAGGGGCTCACTTCAAAAATGTCCGATAGAGTGGCATCCATTTGACGTTTGTTACAATAATATTTCTAAACAAATTAATGATTCCGCGTTTTGGGTGGTTTTTTGATATTCGCCATTATGTTTTTTAATATTTATAAAACATTGTGATGGCGGACCTCCCTCAGTGATGGCAAATCACCACAGATTATCGTTTATAATAAGATAATAATTTAGCAAAACAACCGCCCGTGTCGTGTATATATCCTGCGTGTTTTTGTATTGTTTCCTTTTTCTAATAATATAGAATGCACATAAATTAATCCCAGAATTCAGACTTTTTAGAATTTCGACAATAATTTTGATAACCCAACTTAGTTCTTATTTAAGCTTTAGATCCGCATATATCACACATCATGATAATAATAAAACTTAAAAACTATTTTAGTGGTCTTAGTGTTTTTATTTTAAATTGAATATTTTCTTAATTAATAATTGGGCAACTTAAAATAAACCTGGGAACGGAGCGGTACTTGATTAATTTATTGGAAAAATACACAACACTTATCACATATTACACTTTCGTTGTATACAGTACAACCTGGCGGGCTAATTGCCATGTGAAAATATCTTCCAACCAACCAGAAAGATTTTAAAAAGGTCTCAAGTGAAAACCAGGCTGCATTTTTTTAAATATGGGTTCCAACGGAAATTGAACCTGCAACCTCCGGATCGGGAGACAAGTCTAGTGTCTTACCAATTAGGCCACGGAGGTCGTCTTACTATTATAAATAATTGTTATAAATCTACATCTTTTTCGATAAAACTTGTTAATCATAACGGAAAATAAATATTTTAAAGATTTTTTGTGTTTTATAAAACTTTTTCAACCCTTGTTTGAACCTATTTCAATACGGCTGATGACAGCTTTGCAAGATATTTATCGGAATACCCTTTTTTCAACAATTCTCTACGGTCTTTCAGAAAATCAAGATTTTAAACATTTGTGAAATATTTCTAACAATAGGGTCGATACTATCAGGTGTCAAAATTCTCGTTTTTTATAACCTTGGGCTACTGTTCATAGAAATACCACAAATAGTTTTTAATAATGACGAGCCAACACAATAACATAGTAAGCCCATATAATTTAATTCAATAATATCCGGCAGAAAAACTTTTGCACTGTAATTAGTCAAAGTCGTATGAAAATCCATACAATGACCAAATTGATTACCCAGTTGGTGCAGTCTAATCATGCAAGAGTTGTATAAATAATTTGTTTGCAAACACTTCACAATCGAACAAAATATTTTACTGCTTGGGCCTAACAGGAACATTAAATATGACAAACTGAGTTATGTTAGTTCGGGACTAATGAAATATAAACTGAGTAGCGTATGTTAAATAATGTTGTGGTGTCATATACATTTATTAATACTTCAGTGCGAAAACAATCTGGTAAGCGTATTGCTAGGTGGCAATCTCTTCCAACCAACCAGACAAAATTAAATAAAGCAAGGTTACGTGGCCGCAAAAAATTTAAATGATTATTCATCTTTACGAAATTTATGAACAATATACTCGTACATACTTGTAGTAAAAGTAAAAGTGAGATATCATCAATCGAAGGAAAAGGAAGGGATGGTGGAGTGGTAAGAAAAATTAGAAATGAAACACGTTATATTATTGACTAGAAATTAAGAGTTTTTTCAGTCGCTCCTTAAAGCATACCAAGGACGGAGCGAGTCAAACATTGGTTTGTAACTGATTCCAGAGTCTCACTGCATGGACAGTATAGGATGACGTAAAAAAAGAAGAGCGGTAAACTGGAAAGGTCAATGAACAATCTCTGTTTGAGCGCGGCAAATTTTTTTCCGGTGCGATTAGAGGGGGTGGCTGGACAGTCAAGGATTGTATACAATAGAAATTGTATGTGAATTTGGCGTTTATTTCTCACGTTCAACCAGTTCAGAGCCTTCCGGTATGAAGTGATATGATCGTAATTTTTGAGGTTGAAAATAAATCATACACAAACATTTTGAAGACGCTGTTATTTGTCCTGCTGTTCCTCTGTAATATCCAAATAACATATGTCCGCATAGTCCAAAATCGGAAAGAGCACGAGTATTTTTTTTATTTTAGTAGGCAGGAATCTTTGTAACACTTTAAGAGAATGAAAGCTGAAGAAGATCCGTCGGCTTACCTCATTTATTTGATCGCACCATGATAGTGTTGTTCATTAGCACTCTTAGGTTTTTAACGGTTTTATTTAATGGTATGTTAGAGCCATCGAGTTATATTGGAGGAAGTAAGTCAATGTTGAATTTACTGAGAATCTGAGGGCTGCCAATGAGGATTGTTTGTGATTTCGTAGAATTAATAAGTAAGCCATGCTCATTAGTCCATTCGGAAATCGATTGTAGGTTCGCATTTAGATCGTTTAATGGTATGTTAAAATAATTTGGATCAAAATGAAGAAATATCCGCAGATCATCCGCATACATATAATTTGCCTGACAAAGTTGTAAAACTTATCCCTTCCCAATTCTTAAGATCTACGGTTTCAAGTTTATAAAACATGAAAACTTCCGCAGTACGAGTTCAATATCTCAAAACAGGAAAAATCAAGGTTAGATCATTTTGGTATACACGTTAAAATATACAAAACAAGTGTGAGTTGTTTCTAATTATAAAGAAACCGTTTAAACAGGTGCCACGTGTCACTAATTAGTACAGTAGACTCTCGATTATCTGAGATCGCATTAACCGGGTTGTGGATTAACCGGGCCAGTAAAAAACCTAAATTGTTAGATAATATTTTGAAATCTTATTTAAACTACAAAAATAATATGTAACAGAAAATATTTCCAGTCGGTGATGTGTTCGCAAATTATTAAATGGACGCGCTTAAAATCAGTGTTTTCTTTTGATGCAAGCAGACAGGCGCGTCATGCCAAATTATAAATTACTTACTACCTTGATCAAAAAGTTTTAGGACCGACCACCGTGTGGCGCTGTCAGTCGCACGATTGGAATTCTTTTTTTTTGTTAGGTTACCACATCTATCATTGACACTTCCCTCTAAATTTCAGCTTCATAGCTTGACATTTGTAAAAGTTACGATGTACTGAGTACATCTACCTTTGTGCGTGTTTTCGATTTTTACAAGTTTGAAAATGGCATCAACGAGTTTGTATTAAATTTTGTGTGAAAAACGGATTTAACGGTCCGCAGACCTTGGAAATGTTGGAGAAGTGTTTTTCGGTGACACGAACGCTTCAGAAGTGGTCGTGAGTCGGTCGAGGATGACGAACGCAGTGGCAGTCGAAAACCGATGAAAACATCGATAAAATCGAAGAAATGTTGGCCGAAAACCGCAAATTGACGATCAAAGAGCTGGCAGAGGACTTGAACATCGCTTATGGATCCGCTCAAGACATTTTGGTTAGTGATTTGGGTCTCAGACATGTCGCTGCAAAACTGGTGCCGAAAGACCTCAATTTCATGCAAAAAAAGGACCGCGTTGAAATCGCGAAAGACATGATTTCCATGAGTTTTTGACCAAAAACAACACGACTACTATCCAGCAGCCTTTGAATTCACCTGATCTGGCTCCCTGCGACTTTTTCCTGTTCAACCGACTTAAAAAACCGCTTCGCGGAACGCGTTACAGCACCCGAGAGGATGTCATGAAAAAATCGAAGACGGCTCTGATGGACATACCGAAAATTGAGTACCAGCGGTGATTCGAGGATTGTATCAAGCGCTGGCGTAAGTGCGTTGCAGTCGATGGGGAGTACTTTGAAGGGGACCATATCGATTTTGATGAATAAACTTGTATTTTCGATTTTATGAAAAAAAGTCCCAAAACTTTTTGATCAAGGTAATATGCATATCGGTCGATTTCTAATCGACCTTTTTATTGTGTAAACTCGTGTTTTATATCCTCAATTTTCTGTTTTCTTGTCACATTACTGTGTGCTTCAGTTTTATGTGTACTTTTCTAGACTTTGGTGAGTTTTTCGAGTCATGGTGTCAATTTCCCACCATTTTCTGATTTCGCATCTCATAACAGGTGAACACTCCTCGGTTTGAATCATTTTTAGTATTTAAAAATCCTAATTAACTTTGTCTTAACATAAAATTGTGGTTTTTACTTGACAACATTTTTAAAAATAATTTCTCAAATTCAAATGTGTTATATGCGTAGTCGTTGATGAATGAATGTTGATGAACAAGCAATGCGTGACATTATAGATCGCCAACTATAAATATAAAACAACAACGCGATTTTTGTATGGTTACCAGTAGAGAGCTGAAGGAATCCCGGTTATTGGAACTGTGTGCACGGTGAAAGCAAAACTTTTTGTCGATCAATTAAAATTTGCTGTAAACTTTAATACATCAACTGGGTGGTTAACAAGATTTAAACAAAAGCGTGGAGTATGTCGAATTTCTATCGAAGGTAAAAAAAAGCTGAATTAAAACTTCAATATGTAGAATCATTTTTAGTTTGTGTTTGAAGTTTTTCCGATTTTTTTGTATTTTTTTCCTATCAACCCGGATAATTGAGAGTCTACTGTAATTGTATCCCACTTTATATAATTTTAAATAAGCAGTTAAACTAGTGTTCTGTCTAAGTTTAATGATCCGCACATTTGAACTCGATTGTATTATTATTAAAGTGACAATAACGCGTTTAATGGCTTATCATATTTTATACTAATTAGCAAAGAACTTTAATGTCAAATATTAGTTTATTATTACTGAAGAACGTAGTTTATTAAGTAAACTTTCACTTCGAAGAAATCGATCTATTATATAAGAAATATATATTTTTCTGTTTTGGCTATTGTGATGTAACAATTTTGGCAATTCGGGTATTCCTGGAACTGTGCAAAATATATTAATACTAACACTTTGAATCATAAAATGGCGTGTAAGAAATTTAAATTAAGTTAGTTTATAGTTATTGTATCGGACGTATGTGTCATCATAAAACATAAAAGGATTGGTTTCTTAGTTGTATATGTGTGTTTGATATTTGTTTGGTATTTTTATGTGATTTTGTATGAATATTTATGTTTGTTGAGGTCCACGCTGCGTCGCGACCGCAACAAAAATGAGACTTATGCGCGGCCACCAAGAGACTACATCGCAGGTCAGCCGGCCTCTGAATGTGCACAACTTTTGAAAAATGTGACATTTCGCGAGTTGTGACTGCATGCAGTGGCGAAAACAGGCGCTTGCGATGAGCGATTGACCGCACATAAGAAGCGCAAAATACCAAAATAAATCACTTCTCAATTCACTCTGCCTACCGACTTTTACTTGAAACCAGCTACTACCTGCCTAAGAGGAATCTCTTCACCCTGCTATATTTTTACCGATCTACGACTTTGCGACGTGAGCTGAATTCTCCGAGCATTGCGCAGCAGCCATCCACTTATATTACAATTCTTTGTGCCTGTGCCGTACAGTTATAGTATATAAATTAGATTAGTTCTTAAGATTTTTAAATTTGTTATAAAACCTTTGTCAAATGTTTGTACTATATGTGTATATTTATTAAAAAAAAACACTTAATGTTCCGTTTCTGTGTTTTAATATGATAATGATTTACGTTGATTCCCGGTCCCGCATTTTCACGGGATCGATACTTCTTCTAAATAAGGACATAACATATTACTGACACATAGCTATATTTTTGTAAGATATTCGACCATTAAAATATAGTTTATTGAGTTCTGATTCCTGATTTCTAACATGGGCCCTAGATAATAAAAATATGCATGAAATGATTTATGATGGAAATTCTGACGTCGTGTTATCAGAATGCAATGAGGTGTCAGATCTTGGAGATTTTGACATAAGGATCTGGAGGTTAACTATAATTTTGGGTTATAAAAGAATAAGGAATTTTCCAAACAAGTTATCAAAGAACATGTATTAATATGTATTCCATCAACTGACAAAAAAAGAAAAACCATGCAAAATTCGCAAGGTATGTGCTAAGCACAAGAAAAGACGCGAGACCTGGTACATGTGTAAGCAGTGTGATTTAACTCTCCACAAAGAAGAGTGTTGACAGAATTACCAAACTAAACTAAATTATTTCAATATTTCAAATCGATTTACAAAATTTCATTAAAATATTCTTAATATTTACTTACGGATAGCAGTTTTAGTAAACCCTTCATAAAAATTAGAATTGCTAAAAGACTAGCCGGGCACTAGGAAAGATTTATTTTAATCGGATCTGAAGTTTTAATATTATATTATAATATAAATAAGATAAGTAATATAAATAAGATAAATAAGAAATATAATATAAATAAGAAATAAATAAATATAATATAAATAAGAATAATATAATTAAGAAATATATTTCTTCATAGGATTTTGTCGATTGTAGTGTATTTAACATAAAGTCATTTGAACTGTCGATTGTAGTGTATTTACAGTCATTTTAACTGTCGATAGTGGTATGTTTATAGTCATTTTAACTGTCGATAGTAGTGTATTTATAGTCATTTTAACTGTCGATAGTGGTGTGTTTATAGTCATTTTAACTGTCGATAGTAGTATATTTATAGTTATTTTAACTTGTTTTTTTTATTGCTGTAGTCATATATTAATATTGTGTAATTTATAACAAAATGACGAACATTATTTTCTATTTATGTTCATTTAATCGAATAATATTTAATTTAGATCAATCTTTGTCTGCATCAAAATCCATCAAGTGATACGGGTGAGATTTACAACTTGAGGAAGCATTTGAAGATGTTAGAGAGTATTATATCATATTTCTTTTAGAGAGTATTATATCATATAAACTATATCAATATAAAATTAAAAATACAAGCTCTAATTTAGATGAAAACCCATTAACTGCTTCAACAGTTTTTGGAAACCAAGAATTGGAAATATCAGATGCTCTCATCTAATCCATAATGGAACACTTCACCAGGTCAGGGCAATAAAGTGATGCAAAGTCCTACATCTTCTGATTCGCCATGGCAATTAAGAGTTTACTTTCATTAGAGTTATAGTATTTCCTTTCTGGATTAACTTGTTAGCTTCCGTTCTATTGAATGAAAATGAAAGCCTTATGCTTCGATAAATCAGGTTTTTTTATTTATTTTGGTGTCGACTCAACATAAACGGTTGATGTATTATTTATTATAACATGGTTATCTTAAATGGTTTCCTGCATTTGTATTTTGCTAACGATGATGATAAGGATTGGCTATCCCTATGATTGTGAGCTATCCTGATGCGTCTGCGTGTAATATGTGCAAACTGTTGCGCTTCAGCAAGTACGTATTCTTGACGGATTAAACCCAAAGTTCCGATGCTAAGTATATTAATATCTAAGGTAATCGGTACTTTTCTAACTTGTACTTTTCAACTGGTTCAATGAACATTCTATTTGAAAGTGCATTATCTAAAATTAAAATGAAAAATAAATGGAAATTAAGGCTAAACGACATACATGTACACACGTGTACATAATATAGTAGTATTGTTGCATTAAAGTTGTCATGTTTTATAAGAAACTATACTGCAGTCTTTTATAAGAAACTATACTGCAATTTTTATAAAAAAAACTTTATAATACAACTTTTATAAGAGAAACTACACTGCAACTTTTAAGATAAACTATGGTATACTGCAACTTTTATGAAATACTACATTGTAATATTTTTATGAGAAACTATAGGTGCTGGAATAGTTTTACGCAAAATTATATTGGAACTTTTTATGAGAAATTAGACTACATCTTTTTTATTAGAAACTATGCTGGAACTTTTGTAAGACACAATATATTGAAAGTTTTTATGTTGTTTATAGTTAAGGCGTTTAAAGACATTGTAATTTATTTTTATCAAACACTGTTTATTCCACTTTTTTGTAACGGTATAACCCTACCGGTTTCAAGGCTTTCACCTCATCTTCAGGGGAGCACAAACAAGACTAAATTCTGTTCGAACTGGTACCGATATACACGCTTCAACGGTTGGGGGCTGAGGGGTGAGGGAGGCATGGGACGATTTCGGCCAAGAGCGAAGAGATTTTTGGGATGTAACTGTTCACCAGATGTTCGGATCGATGTACTGACTTAGAAATTTCTAGGGCCTCAAAATCGTCCCATGCCTCCCTCACCCCTCTGCCCTCAGCCGTTGAAGCGTGTATATCGGTACCAGTTCGAACAGAATTTAGTCTTGTTTGTGCTCCCCTGAAGATGAGGTGAAAGCCTTGAAACCGGTAGGGTTATACCGTTACAAAAAAATGGAATAAACAGTGTTTGATAAAAATAAATTACAATGAAAGTTTTTATGAGAAGTTAGAATGTTACTTTTGATGAGAAATTATTTCGCAACTTTTTTATAGGAAATTATACTACAACTTTTTTATGAGAAACTGCTCGTACATGAACTTTTTTATATTAAACTATACTGCAACATTTTAAGAAAAGCTATAATGCAACTATATTATACTATACTGCAACATTTTAAGAAAAGCTATAATGCAACTATTTAAGATAAACTATCTATACGAGTATACCTTTAGTACAACTTTTATGAGAAACTATATTGTTTTTTTTTATGAGAAATTATTCGGCAACTTTTTCATTTAATTATCATTATAAATGCAAGATTCATATTGTACTCGTATGCAAATTAAAAGAAAACACTTTTAACTTCCTTCGACACAGGCGGTTCGATAAATAATTACAGATGCGCAGCGCAAAAATATTTGGAAAACGGACGTATAATCTAATAAAGCAATTTACTTTTTTGGGCATTACTATAGCTTCCTCCTTCAAATATTCGAGCTCCTGAATCTATTTAAAGCATTGGTGGGTAACAATGCGTGTCGTGTTTAGTTTTGAGTTGTTTTTTTAACTATACAGTTTATTAAAATAATCACATCTATAGTTTTGTTGGTATAGATCGTTCAGCCAGAAGAGTAATTTTGCAATAGTGTGAGTAGCACTCTCTGTATTACACAACTTATTGTAGTGGTATTGGTTTTAGAATGCCACACGATTGGTTCGCGCAGAGCGCACGCTTGTATCGTTGTTAAAATACTCGGTGATTAGAAAAACATTATCATGTCGAAATTAGGAGGGTGATTTTTGTCTAATGTAATGTATAATTGAAATTTTTTCGAAAGCTTAGTGTATGTACTTTGTTATAACTTAAAGTTTTATAGAATTTAGTATCAGTCCATCCACTATTATTTGAAAACTTTATTATTTGGCATTGTAATTATGATACATTAATATGTTAAATAATCTTAAATTAATTTTATTTTTATGTTCAATCTAATTAAAGCTGACGAACATTTTTACTGTATAATACTTGTACTTATATTTATTTTTAATCTTGAAAAATTCCATTATAGTTATTTAATGTTTCCTAGAATCTGCCATGCCTAAACAATTAATAAGTTAAGTAAACTTACTTTCATTTTATTTTTAAGTGCATTACAATTTAAGCTGACAGCATTTTTATTTTACAAAACGTGTGTGCTCATTTCAATGTTTTAATGTAAAATATTATTTTCATATTTCTTTGCTTTTCACATCATTAAAAAAATAAAGTGACAAGTTTTTGTAAACGCACTGTTACTCACACTATTGCAAAATGAATCTTCTGGCTCAATGATCTATAAGATACTTGACTTCGAGCCCGGAGGTTGTGGGCGGATTCCTATAGGAATTCATTTTTTAAAAGAATTCCAGTCTGCTTTTCACTAGAAGTTTCGTTAAAATCATTCTAACTATTTTGAATAGATGTTTCTATAGCAATAAATTCACTAGATTTTATTGTATACAATGAATTCGTAATACAATAAAATCTTCTTATTTTCATCGTGTCAAAGACGCTACACTACTACCACCCAGAATTCTGCCACCTGTAGAGCATTGAGTATTATACGAATCAAGTCTTCTTTGATACAAGACATCGGGTTTCTCGGACGCTAAAACAAGCGTCGTATGGACTATTCCACAGATATAGAGAGTAGATCCATCATATAACATTCTCATTAGTTCGTTCTCTCAATTTTAGAGTCTCCAGGGTAGTTCAGAGCCAGGTGGTAATTCTTCTTCAAGCTAAATCACCTCTCTTGGGTCCAATGTTTCTCTCCACTCGTTCAACCTGCCAAAAGTAGGTGGTTGTTCTAGAGGCTTAGTGGACATAATGAAGCTGTACTTGGATTTCACCTAGGATCTGGTGCTTACAAAGAATGTGCGGGGTCATTCAATTGGTTGTATCTCTCAGCACACTTGCTATGATTGATTTTGGGGTGGTGATCCCGGCGAGGACGTGAACCTTATGTAGTGCGACTGGTTTAAGGCAAGTCATGGTCAGAAGTCTTGTCTCATTTAGGGTCATATCCACATGACAGTTTATTGCCATGTCAGCAATTTCTAGCAACGAACATTAATAGTGCTCTTTTTATAATATTACAATAATTATTTCGCTGGAAATTACTGGAACCCGAGATGAATAAAGAATTCCTTGATAATTGAGCGAGTCACGATTTGAAGAGCTAAACCTACGACCACGTGGCAAAAAATGTGTGCGTGGATAGACAGTTTGGAGATCTGTTCTCTCCGCCTACCCCGCAAGAGACACGGCGTTATGATATATATGAATTGGCTCATTTTTTAACATAAATGTTCCTTCATAAATCGTTCGGCACTCTAAAAATTATAAGTAATAATGATAATACTATTATACAGTTCATGTAACGAAATCATTTTATGTGCGTTTAAAAATATTTTCCAATAGTTCTTTACAACTGACATATATATGATATTCAAATTAAACGTCTATATATGTACGATATTACACTTTTAATAACAAGGTAATACCGGTCAATCGATCAAACTCTCTGATCAATGCAGAAGCTGCATACCTACACACAGTTTGAATTTTATACAAATATTAACATAATCCATAGACAACTGGGATTTTTGCATTGCAAATCTGTAGATTATTCAAATGCATAGACATTTTTAATAGACATTCGGCTACCAAATAATAGGTTAATTGTCCCAATATAAAAAAACAATATTTTTTTAAAACTATTCGACCACGCGACCGCATGATTTATAAAGAAATCAAGAAATTTATGTTCTTAATTTTTAGATACATATTTTTTTATGATTGCACGTTTGAGATTTGTTTTATTTGATTAAATATTATATACATATTTTTTGAGATGAGAACTCACAAGATGCTTTAGAAGTTTCAAATTTGTTTTTAAACTCAATAATCGTATATTTTAGAAGTGAATATGTCTTTACATACAATATATTATATTTGTTGCAAATAATATAGAAGTCGACCATCTTCTAAGTCAAATAAACAAGGCAGAAATATTGGAAAATACTTTTAACTTAACGTTTAAAGGTACTCGTATTACTAATGTACACACTTATTTACCGATAATTAGATAAAAAGCCAGTCTTGTTGTGAGCCAATTCAGTGATGTTTGTGCTCTCCTGATGATTAAGTAAAAACCTTGAAACCGGTAGGGATACACCGTTATCTAAAGTGAAATAAACGGTGTTTGATGAAACAAATTACAATGTTTTTAAACCTCCACAGTGTTAATGCTTTAACCATAAATAATAATATAATAGATAAAAAGCTTTTTAATTTTCACTTAAATATTGTTGTTTCGAGGTTCATTGCCGATGCCGAGCTCTTCGTTAAGAAAACTCAATCAAGGAGGTCAAAACTCGGGTCGCGAAAATAACATCGTTGAAGTGTCATTATGAAATTGTAAGATAAAGGTGAAACATTGAAAAACAATTATATCGTTCAATATATCTGTACCTTAGAGCTGAAACTCCGGATGTCCCATTTGCAAAATTGTTCAGGAGAGAGCTTTTTAGAAACGAAATGGGTTCTATTGTCTTTGTTTCCGATATTGTTTATTTTTACAATTTCATTTTTACATAATTAAATTCTTTTAATGCCATTATTGGCTAATAAAAAGAGATTTAAGAAAATAAGTGTTTTATGCGGTATTTATTGGACTTCAATACTTTCTGCTCTAACTTATTTCTCATATACATTTACTACTATGGACATATGTTAGTTGAGTTGCGTAATAAAATAAAATATTGTATTATTATATAGAAAAATAAAATAAGATTGAATGTTTTTTAAATATTTTATTAAGGTGTTATTATAACATTTTATTTGGGTACAATAGGTTAATATAAAAAAATATTTAAAAAATTTAAATCATATTGAGTAAGACAAAATTAATAAAATCAGTTAAATTGTTGAAAATTTATAAGAAATTAGAAAATGCAGATTTGGAAAGTCAGTCCACAGCCGTGTCTTCGGGATAATCACCAGCCTTCTGGTCGTGCTTTATATTATAAAAGCTATAAAATGCTTCCTAATACGAAATGCATAATCGAAAAACGGCCGTTGACGACCAAGTTTTAGAATACATGTACAAAATCACGACAGAATTACTATTTGTTCTACGAAATTTCGTATTTTCGTCCTAAACCTCTATTTTAGCCAAATTTCAATCTTTCACGTCAATATTACTGAAATTTCATACTTTTCACTCGAAAAACGGCCGTTGACGGCCAAGTTTTAGAATATATGTACAAAATCACAACAGAATTATTATTTGTTCTACGAGTTTACGTGTTTTTCGTCCTAAACCTCTAATTTTGCGAAATTTCAATCTTCTGCGTCCGTATTACTGAAATTTCACACTTTTTACTCGAAAAACTGCCGTTGACGAACAAGCTCACGAATATATGTATAAAATCACGATATAATTATTATTTGTTCTACGGGTTTTCGTTTCTTTCGTCCTAAACCTTTAATTTAGCGAAATTTCAATCTTTTGCGTCCGTATTACTGAAATTTCATACTTTTCACTGGAAAAACGGCCGTTCACGACCAAGTTTAAGAATATATGTACAAAATCACGATAGAATAAGTATTTGTTCTACGAGTTTTCATGTTTCTCGTTCCAAACCTTCAATTTGGCGAAATTTTAATCTTTGACGTCGATATTACTGAAATTTGATACTTTTAACTCGAAAAACTGCCGTTGATGAGCAAGTTTACGAATATATGTACAAAATCACCGTATAATTATTATTTGTTCTACGGCTTTTCGTTTGTTTCGTCTAAACCTCTAATTTAGCGAAATTTCAATCTTTTGCGTCCGTATTACTGATATTTCACACTTTTCACTCGAAAAACGGCAGTTGACGACCAAGTTTACGAATATATATACAAAATCACGACAGAATAAGTATTTGTTCTGTGAGTTTTTGTGTTTTCCATCCTAAACCTCTAATTTTGCGAAATTTCAAACTTTTGCGTCCATATAACTGAAATTTCATACTTGTCACTCGAAAAACGGCCGTTGACGACCAAGTTTTAGAATAAATGTACAAAATTACGACAGAATTACTATTTGTTCTACGAGTTTTCGTGTTTTTCGTCTTAAACTTCTAATTTAGTGTAATTTCAAACTTTTGCGTCCGAACTACTGAAATTTCACACTTTATACCCAAAAAACTGCCGTTGACGAGCAAGCTTACGAATATATGTACAAAATCACGATATAAATATTATTTGTTTTACGAGTTTTCGTTTCTTTCGTCCTAAACCTCTAATTTAGCGAAATTTCAATCTTTTGCGTCCGTATTACTGAAATTTCACACTTTTCACTCGAAAAACTGCCATTGACGAGCAAGCTTACGAACGTATGTACAAAATCACGATATAATTATTATTTGTTCCACGACTTTTCGTTTGTTTCGTCCTAAACCTCTAATTAGGCGAAATTTCAATCTTTTGCGTCCGTATTACTGAAATTTCACACTTTTCACTCGAAAAACGGCCGTTGATGACCAAGTTTAAGAATATATGTACAAAATCACGACTGAATAAGTATTTGTTCTACTAGTTTTCATGTTTTTCGGCCCAAACCTCTATTTTTGCAAAATTTTAATCTTTTACGTCGATATTACTGAAATTTCATACTTTTCACTCAAAAAACGGGCGTTGACGACCAAGTTTACGAATATATATAACAAAATCACGACAGAATTATTATTTGTCTTACGAGTTTACGTGTTTTTCGTCCTACACCTTTAATTTTGCGAAATTTCAATATTTTCCAGTTTTAATGAATTTTATAACTTTTGAATAACAAAAGGCCAATTTTTCGTACCAAAATGCGAGAATTATAATGAATCAAGACAAAAGTGTAGTAAAAACGCATTGACGTTAACTGTGACGAAACCTGCTAAATGTGTATAAACATTTCTTGGTAATGTACTGAAATTTGATACTTTTAACTCGAAAAACTGCCGTTGACGAGCAAGCTTACGAATATATGTACAAAATCACGATATAATTATTATTTGTTCTACGAGTTTTTTTGTTTTGTCCTAAACCTCTAATTTAGCAAAATTTCTATCTTTTGCGTCCGTATTACTGAAATTTCATACTTTTTACTCGAAAAATGTCCGTTGACGACTTAGTTTACGAATATATGTAAAAAATCATGACATAATTATTATTTGTTCTACAGGTTTTCCTGTTTTTCGTTCTAAGCCTCTAATTTAGCGAAATTTTAATCTTTTACGTCGATATTTTTGAAATTTCATACTTTTCACTCGAAAAACGGCCGTTGACGACAAAGTTTGCGAATATATATACAAAATTACGACAGAATTAGTATTTTTTCTACGAGTTTTCATGTTTTTCCTCCCAAACCTCTAATTTAGCGAAATTTCAATCTTTTGCGTCCATATTACTGAAATTTCACACTTTTCACTCGAAAAACGGCCGTTGACGAGCAAGCTTACGAACGTATGTACAAAATCACGATATAATTATTATTTGTTCTACGACTTTTCGTTTGTTTCGTCTTAAACCTCTAATTTAGTGAAATTTCAATCTTTTGCGTCCGTATTACTGAAATTTCACACTTTTCACTCGAAAAACGGCCGTTGACGACCAAGTTTAAGAATATATGTACAAAATCATGACATAATAAGTATTTGTTCTACGAGTTTTCATGTTTTTGGTCCTAAACCTCTAATTTAGCCAAATTTCAATCTTTTGCGTCCGTATTACTGAAATTTCACACTTTTCACTCGAAAAACGGCCGTTGACGACCAAGTTTAAGAATATATGTACAAAATCATGACATAATAAGTATTTGTTCTACGAGTTTTCATGTTTTTGGTCCTAAACCTCTAATTTAGCCAAATTTCAATCTTTTGCGTCCGTATTACTGAAATTTCACACTTTTCACTCGAAAAACGGCCGTTGACGACCAAGTTTACGAATATATATACAAAATCACGACAGAATTAGTATGTGTTCTACGAGTTTTCATGTTTTTCCTCCCAAACCTCTAATTTTTCGAAATTTCAATTTTTTGCGTCCATATTACTGAAAATTTATACGTTTTTACTCGAAAAACGGCCGTTGTCGACTTAGTTTACGAATATATGAACAAAATCAAGGCGGAATTACTATTTGTTCTACGGGTTTTCGTGTTTTTCGTCCTAAACCTCTAATTTAGCGAAATTTTAATCGTTCGCGTCCATATTCTCCATTTTGAATTAATTTTATTACTTTTGACAAACAAAAAAACCATTCTCGTACAAAAATGATGGAATTATATTGAATGAAACGCATTGCCTTTAATTATTACACAAAAAGTCTAAAGTTGCTAAATATTTACGAACATTTCTTAGTAAAAGACTGAAATTTCACACTTTTCACTCGAAAAACTGCCGTTGACGACCAAATTTACGTATATATGTCACAACAGAATTTTTATTTGTTTTACGAGTGGTCGTGTTTTTCGTACTAAACCTCTTATTTGGCAAAATTTCTTTATTTTCCAGTTTGAATTAATTTTATAACTTTTGACTAACAAAATACCAATTTTTCGTACAAAAATGTGAGAATTATAATGAATCAAGACATTAGTGTAGTAAAAACGCATTGACGTTAATTGTAACATAGAACGTCAAAACCTGCTGGAAGTGTACGCACATTTCTTGGAAATATGCTGAATTTTCTTACTTTTTACTCGAAAAACTGCCATTGACGACTAAGTTTACGAATATATGTACAAAATCACGACAGAATTATTATTTGTTCAACGTGTTTTTCGTTCCAAACCTCTAAATTTGCGAAATTTCAATATTTGGCGTCAATATTTTCCAGTTTGAATGAATTTTATTACTTTGGACTCACAAAAGTACAATTTTTCGTACAAAAATGTTTGAATAATAATGAATCAAGAGAAAGTCGTAGTATAAACGCATTAACGTTAATTGTGATATACAACCAGGGTTATCAGATTTTCAAAATCACAGATCGAGACATTCAGTATTTCGAACGATAAAAAAAAAGGAAGTTGAAGAATTATGGAAAAAGTATATTATTCATTTCTCAAATATTGTTTTTTTCACGTTTGCTTCAGTCGTATAGTAAAAAATTGTTTAATGAACAGACCTCTTTGTATGGAAGGTCAGTATCGCGAGTAATATTAAATAATTTTGTTAATACTTTAATGGACGAAAATTCGATTATCATGTCTGGTTTAAAGGACAAGACTTTTATGGATTGAAATTTGTTACTTTTGAAGCCGAACCATTTCTGCAGGTATTGTATTGCTCTTTAAAAAAAATATTTGCGTAATTTTTTAAACGCGTTACTTTGGTGTCATCAGTGCATTACAGTGATATTGTCTAGCTACGCTTCCATAAAATTGTTATTGAATGAACGACTGCAATATGCCATTCATTATTTCAAAAGCATATACAAATTTTGTTAAGTTGGGATTTTCAGACGCAAAGCGGGATTCAGGATTTGCCTGTTGAACTCGGTATAGTCCCGCTCAAATAGGGACGTCTGGCAACCCTGATTAAACTACACGAAATAGCGCCACTTAAAAAAAAACTCTCCCTAACGAACGACTGTAGCAGATTAAACTCGCTGATCGTCTTGGAACTTTGATCTCCTTGGAATCCAAAATTAATGTTTGATTTGGAAATATTGTTGCTTGTTGAAGTGCAACAGTTTATACAAATAACCAATATCTACACAAGTGTCTTCCTACCGCAGGGGGCTGACGATTATTCTGAATAACGAGAGATTACCTGTCATGTAAATCAGTATCGAATAATTACATAATGTGTGTGCCCTTCACATAGACGTGTTTCATGTGTCGCTCAGCCCCTTCAGGAAAAATAATAACATAATGTGTGTGCCCTTCATATATACGTGTTTCATGTGTCGCTCCGCCCCTTCAGGAAAAATAATGACACAATGTGTGTGCCCTTCATATAGACGTGTTTTATGTGTCGCTCAGCCCCTTCAGGAAAAATAATTACATAATGTGTGTGCCCTTCATATAGACGTGTTTCATGTGTCGCTCAGCCCCTTCAGGAAAAATATTTACACAATGTGTGTACCCTTCATATAGACGTGTTTCATGTGTCGCTCAGCCCCTTCAGGAAAAATAATTACTCAATGTGTGTGCCCTTCATATAGACGTGTTTCATGTGTCACTCAGCCCCTTCAGGAAAAATAATTACATAATGTGTGTGCCCTTCATATATACGTGTTTCATGTGTCGCTCAGCCCCTTAAGGAAAAATAATGACACAATGTGTGTGCCCTTCATATAGACGTGTTTTATGTGTCGCTCAGCCCCTTCAGGAAAAATAATTACATAATGTGTGTGCCCTTCATATAGACGTGTTTCATGTGTCGCTCAGCCCCTTCAGGAAAAATATTTACACAATGTGTGTGCCCTTCATATAGACGTGTTTCATGTGTCGCTCAGCCCCTTCAGGAAAAATAATTACACAATGTGTGTGCCCTTCATATAGACGTGTTTCATGTGTCGCTCAGCCCCTTCAGGAAAAATAATTACATAATGTGTGTGCCCTTCATACATACGTGTTTCATGTGTCGCTCAGCCCCTTCAGAAAAAATAATTACACAATGTGTGTGCCCTTCATATAGACGTGTTTCATGTGTCGCTCAGCCCCTTCAGGAAAAATATTTACGCAATATGTGTGCCCTTCATATAGACGTGTTTCATGTGTCGCTCAGCCCCTTCAGGAAAAATAATTACACAATGTGTGTGCCCTTCAAATAGACGTGTTTCATGTGTCACTCAGCCCCTTCAGGAAAAATATTTACACAATATGTGTGCCCTTCATATAGACGTGTTTCATGTGTCGCTCAGCCCCTTCAGGAAAAATATTTACACAATGTGTGTGCCCTTCATATAGACGTGTTTCATGTGTCGCTCAGCCCCTTCAGGAAAAATATTTACACAATGTGTGTGCCCTTCATATAGACGTGTTTCATGTGTCGCTCAGCCCCTTCAGGAGAAATAATTACACAATGTGTGTGCCCTTCATATAGACGTGTTTCATGTGTCGCTCAGCCCCTTCAGGAAAAATAATTACATAATGTGTGTGCCCTTCATATATACGTGTTTCATGTGTCGCTCAGCTCCTTCAGGAAAAATAATTACACAATGTGTGTGCCCTTCATATAGACGTGTTTCATGTGTCACTCAGCCCCTTCAGGAAAAATATTTACACAATATGTGTGCCCTTCATATAGACGTGTTTCATGTGTCGCTCAGCCCCTTCAGGAGAAATAATTACACAATGTGTGTGCCCTTCATATATACGTGTTTAATGTGTCGCTCAGCCCCTTCAGGAAAAATAATTACATAATGTGTGTGCCCTTCATATATACGTGTTTCATGTGTCGCTCAGCTCCTTCAGGAAAAATAATTACACAATGTGTGTGCCCTTCATATAGACGTGTTTCATGTGTCGCTCAGCCCCTTCAGGAAAAATAATTACACAATGTGTGTGCCCTTCACATAGACGTGTTTCATGTGTCGCTCAGCCCCTTCAGGAAAAATAATTACATAATGTGTGTGCCCTTCATATATACGTGTTTCATGTGTCGCTCAGCCCCTTCAGGAAAAATAATTACACAATGTGTGTGCTCTTCATATAGACGTGTTTCATGTGTCGCTCAGCCCCTTCAGGAAAAATATTTACACAATGTGTGTGCCCTTCATATAGACGTGTTTCATGTGTCGCTCAGCCCCTTCAGGAAAAATAATGACACAATGTGTGTGCCCTTCATATAGACGTGTTTCATGTGTCGCTCAGCCCCTTCAGGAAAAAACTATTAAATTTATTGTTATACTTGAAATAATATAATTTTTTATATTATTTGACATGTTATATTTTGTCATATTGTTTTAGTGTAACATATACATTTTTACTATTATTTTTATCAAATAAGTCTTACAATTCATGTTTTTTTGTACTTGTTATTTTTGTTCCTTGTATGAATTATGGAAACCTGTAATGTACAAAAGACTTGAAAAAAAAATAAAAAATGGAGTTTAGTAATTTTCAATTCAAAGTTTATGTCCAAATAAAAACAAAATAGGGGATAAATGACTAATTCTTATAAAAACTTCGAATGTCTAAATTGCTTTAAATCACACAATTATAAATAAAAATAAAAAAGTGCAATAAAATTTTCTTAAAGAATATATCTTAATTTCTTTTTATATGTGGTATATTTCACCATCAACAACAAACCCGGCGCCATAAATACCCCATCCCAAAATATTGTCTATTGAATCGTAATGATGGGTCCGCCGTTGATCGGTTTTGACTTAATGCTAGATCCTATTATCCTTAAAAAAATCTTCCTTGTGTTCGATCCCTGGATCCTTTGATCTTTGAAGCGAGAAGTGAAAATATTATATTAAAGGAAACGGTTAGTCCTTCGTCTTTTCAGATTTTTTTGATACAACCCGTTATTTTTACGTCAAATTCCGTTACATCTCTTTATCTGGTCTAATTCGTGTATTTTAAGTCAACCACGCCTTTTGATAGAAATATTTCTGAGCACAATAGTTAATTCGTTGATTTATAATATTAAAATTTATGAAACATATTTTGTAAGTCTTTTTATTAACAAATTGTTAGCAATAATTCGTTGTTTTTTTTTGTTGTACATTTTGTTAAACAAACTAAAGATAAATACACGATTAAACAATCATATTTGTTCTTTGTTTTTTGTAAAAAGTAATGGGGGTGACTTTAAAACACCTGTGATGGCCTAGATCAAATTTATACTGTTTATTTGGCAAGGAGTAGAACTTTGAGGTTGATTTCGTTTTAATCGAATAAATTTTGTAGCGTTAGAAAGTAATTGAAGACAATCCTGTATATACTCGTATTTTTTCCCTATCATACTTAATTACTATGTTCAGATACCGTAGAGCTAATGATTGACTAACTAGGAACTCTTGCTTTAAAGTCAACCAGCTTATCACATGTGTCAATTAAATACTCTCATCACTTCAAAGTACATTAAAATAAACAAAATTTGTATATTAGTGTGATTTACATTTTTATAGTTTAATGGAGGAGAAATTTATTTCTTCTCCTTTTAATAAATTGATTGTTCCAAATCAATCAAAAAGAGCTAGATATTGTGGTAGCGCTTTTGCCGTTGCTGGTTCCGTGGTGTGGAACGATTTGCCTCCTATTGTTGGATATATGGGGGGCGTGTGCAGCTTTAGAAAACACTTGTAGACTACCCTTTACGGAAAGTCATATCAAAAGTTATTATTATATATGAACACTGCACATACACAACGCTTCATCTAAATCCGAATGTGTTATCATCACATATCGGAAAACCTAAAATCCTAATGTGTTATCATCACATATCGGAAAACCTAAAACCCGAATGTGTGATCATCACATATCGGAAAACCTTAAATCCGAATGTATTATCATCACATATCGGAAAACCTAAAATGGTTTCTTTTTAGTTCGTCTTCCCTTGGTAAGTTTTCTTACAAAATATGTTTTTTCTAAACACATGTAGATGGCGGGAAATTGATAATATAACGGCCGAAGTCACCATCTTCTTATCCTTACCCTCAACATGTTTTTTTATAATCTGTCGATATAAGTAGGTTCGAATCTCGAGTGACAGCGCCCTTGATGGAAGTCTGTTCTCTATTCATTATCATGTGGAAATCTCTTCAAACCAATATGTGAAGGAAGTCTTATGTGTCGATCCGACTGGAATCTTATTTATTTATTTAACACTATAATTGCAAATACAATCTGGCGGGTTTATTTCCAGGCGGCAATCTCTTACAACCAACCAGACAAAAGTAAATGAAGCAAGTTACGTGGTCGCATAAATCATTCAAATGACTATCCATTCCCACGAAATCCATAAACATATACGTGAGCACACGCCCACGAACCCCACAAAGAGTGACACAGTCACCCGAACATTATTTTTCATATGTAGTGAGATATCATCAATCAAAAGAAAAGGAAGGGATGGAGGAGAGGAAAGGAAAAGAAAAATCAGGAATGAAACACGTTATTTTACTGACTAGAAATTAAGAAGTTTTTCAGTCGCTTCTTAAAGCATGCCAAGTAGGGAGCGAGTCTTATATTGGTTTGTAACTGATTCCAGAGTCTCACCGCATGGACAGTAAAGGACGATGTAAAGAAATAGGAGCGGTGAACTGGAAAGGCCAATAAACAATCTCTGTTTGAGCGTAGCGCTAATCCATTATTGGAAAGACGCTGAAAATTCTCGGCGAAATAAGAGGGGGCGGCGGAACAGTTAAGAATATTATACAATAGATACAGTTTGTGATTTTGACGTCTATTTCTAACATTCAACCAGTTCAATGCCTTCTGGTATGAAGTTATATGATCGTAATTACGTAGGGTGAAAATGAATCTTAGGTACACATTTTGAAGATGCTGAAATTTGTCCAGCTGTTCCTCTGTAACATCCAAGTAACATACGTCCGCATAGTCCAGAATCGGAAAGAGCAGAGATTTTACGAGTAAAATTTTGGTTTTAGTTGGAAGGAATCTTTGCAACACTTCTAGGGAATGAAGGCTGAAGAAGATCCTTCGGCTTACCTCATTTATTTGATCTCGGCATGAGAGAGTGTTATCTAATTAGCACTCCTAGGTTTTTAACAGTTTTATGTAATGGTATGATAGAGCCATTAAGTAATATTGGAGGAAGTAAGTCTTATTGAGAAAATTGATACTAACAGGAATTGAATTAACAACCCTGGGGCTGTAAGAAAGGTTTATAACTAACTATCACACCGAGGTCTTATTGCATACTCTTTATATTTTTATATGAATTTACCAAAAGATTATCATGAATCCGCCTCTGTATTACATATAGGTATTTAATATCATATCGTAAAAGTTTTACGTTATGTACGAATGATTGGTCGTTTTTTTTAATTAATCATTCTACTCGTACTATAAAAAATACACATTTAGCCTGTATTCCCTGTATTCTATAACCCAGGGTTTGAGGATTCAATTAACGTTGGTTTTTATTTTTAATATTTTCGTCGAATCGTCAAGTTTATCACTTAAAACCCCTTTAACGTATTTCTGATTGGCTAGAAGAGATGACCACCCAATAAAGTCACCAGGTTGTAATATACATACAATTAATATAATACAACAAATTAGTTTGTAATATACAATAAAACAAATCCACTCGAGTATACAATACTCCCATCAGTTTGTTTTGTATATAACGTAAATGTAACACCAGTACAAATACAATAAATTGTACCAAATTCTCCTGTATCTAATAAAAAATGCAACACTAGTACGTTACAATGCAGAGTAAACCCCATCAAATGCAACACTAGTACGTTACAATGCAGAGTAAACCCCATCAAATGCAACACTAGTACGTAACAATGAAGAGTAAACCCGACCAAATGTAATACTAGTACGTTACAATGCAGAGTAAACCCCACCCAATGCAACACTAGTACGTTACAATGCAGAGCAGAGACCAAATTGAACTGTATCCAACGAAAATAGAATGCGAGTACAATAAATAAATAAATCCTATCATATTGCATAGTATCCAGATTTTTTTTTAATACGAGTACAATATACTAAATACCACCAGATTGTATTTATAATACAGTATCCAACAAAAATATAATTGAGTACAATACAGTTTATCCGATCAGGTTGTAGAGTGGAAAGTTTTTATATTAGGTCAGTATGCATGACTAGGTGTATGTATGGACGTAGCAGAAACGCAAGATTTGTTGATGAAATGAAGTGGAGAGCTCCTCTCTCTATCTACATACTATATAGGTCATGAGTATTATATTCATCCATTGTTCGAAAGAATATATTTTTTGGTTTTCATTGAATGTAAAAGTGAAAGTTTTAAAAAATAAAATTTAAACGATCGATTCCTTGGATCAGTCGTTTCAGATCTTTCCTTTTATTCTTCTCTTAAAATACTCGTTATTTATAAAATCCTTTTTTTATAACAACACAACTGAAAATATATATTTTGAATGCACTCATTATAATATTTCATTTTAACGTTTATTCCATATCGAAGTTCTTTTGTCCCATTAAAAATACAGTAAAACGGTTATTTTGTCCCTTTAAAAATACAATTACAGTTAAAGCAATTAAACATAATATAATTAAAATAACAATAAATTGAGAAAGTTCCATATTGATGTACAGTTATAGGTTATATTTAACGAGGAAATTTCCCTTTTAATTTGAATGTATTATATATATTTATGCAAAAAATGTCCAACTTGTATTTTTCGTTCTCTGAGACGTACATGTACAGTACCCGGCGGTAAGTAATACATATCGGGCTTAAGAAAGAGACTGTCGGCCATAATCGGTTAACTTCGGCTTGGTAGAGCGTCGTCTCTGTCATTCATACACGTGTTCCGTCGCGATTTGTCAGTCGTTGTCAAGCGTTCTAGGAACAGAGACGACGCTCTACAAAGCCGAAATTAGTCGATTATGGCCGACAGTCTCTTTCTTAAGCCCGATGTGTATTACTTACCGTCGGGTACTTTTTTTTTGTACTCGTATGACACATTTACCACTTTGCACGATTTTCTTCTGTTGTACGTCGTTATCGTTGCTGGGCCTCGTAGTCGAGGATGCCCTCGCTATTCCGACGTCAACTCAGTTGGAAAGCAATGTTGTGCAGTTCGTTTATTTCTTCTTTAAGTGAGTGAGCCTTTGTACACCAGCAAACTTTCTGATCACCAACTTTACTGGATTCGATGGCACATAGAAATGAGACGATTGGAACTCATCGGCAGATTTACCACATTTTTGAAAGAATAGAAATGACAGAAGTCATAAGTATTCTTATATCTCCGAATACTAGGCTAAAAAATGACTATATCGTTCAAGGGGAGTAGTACAGTACGAGGTTCGAACTGGCAACCTTCCGCACAGAAATTCAATGCGTTACATACAGCCATGGAAGTTCATATTATGCAGAGGGTCTGTTACTAGTTAGTTATTTATAAGGAAGAATATCAGCTAGGATTATTCTCATACTGCTAGGCGGAGCCGAGAATATATCCACAGTGTATTCAATTGGTTCAATATAGTATATCTATACCACGCGTGACTAACTGTTTAGCATTGTTGCAGGCAAAAACGTAGTTTACTGGGGACGCGACAAGTGAAAAACAACAAACCCAGATCCATAAAAAGTGTGTGTCCACTTTAAATTACAGGTCAAAATTACCGTCTTTGAAACGCAAAAACCATCGACGAGCTGTCCTTTCATTCATAGCATCTTCACCGTACACTTCGCAAATATCGCGAGCAGCTTTGGCAGCTTTATTCCCTCGATTGAACGCGAACAGAAGGAGGTGTCGAAAATGCTCACTTTCATCTACTTGATATTCCATTCTGAAGGCTTGTAATCAAATAAAATAATATATGTAACGTAAAAGCAAACACAATATCTTATAGAGCAGAATTTTTTCTTTCGAATGACGTATAACCTTTACCATTTTGTTTTACTTTTGGTGCTCATTTTTAAATTGGAAAAAAACGGACACAACTTATGTTAACACCCAAAAGAACAGAGGATAATTCCTTGCACGGTTAGTTTTATCGGAGACATATACACTTAGTGTTTCTAGTATCGCATCATATCGTTCACCACACAGTTTCTCATATCTTCGAATCATAACAAAGCTTGTCTATAACCTTTTTTATTGGCTGAAATAGATTGCTACGAGACAATAACCTTACTAGATTGTACTGTAAACAACGAAAGTGTAAAACAATACGATGCAACTTATAAGGTATATTGCCAAGTGACAATCTCTCCCACACAATCAGATAATATTTAAGGAATGGAAACAACATATTTTTTAAAATGGATATCAAAAGGATTTATGCTCAGCTTCCGGATCAAGTAGGGCACGTCAAAAATATGACTTTAAATAAACTGAATATTTTATTTTCTCTCTTTACATTGGCAATGAATCTGGGGTCGTATGTGTATATGTGCGTTTATAATTTTAACAATTTCTTATAATTTTGTTGAATGTATAATTGTATTGTATTAACTGTTTATTAAGTTTTTTAAGAGTTTGAGTGCTTGGGCTAGCAGGAGGAGGGGGGAATTGTAGCAAAGGTTTTATGTGAATTATTGAGTGTGGTGTGTTTTCAAAGATTATGAGATTTCAGGGACTTTGTGGTATGGACGTTTTTGTCTGTCTATGATAACGTATGCGGGGTTTTGTTTAAGTGAGTCTCACTGTTGATCGAATTGATGAGACTTTGCAATGGTGTATTGAATAATCAACAATCAGAAAAAAATACCAATTTATTTTCTATGTTGTATATCCTCAGTAAAATATGTTACAGGCAAAAACCTAGTTTACTGGGTACACGATAAATGAAAGGCAACAGACCCAAATTCATAAAATTTGTACGTCCACTTTAAATTACCTCTTTTTTAAAATTAATTATGTATTTTTAAATTACTTTTTTTAAATTACTTTTTTTAAATTAATTAGGTGTAAACATAACACATCGATCAATAAGTCCCGAGACTAACCAACAGATGGCGCCTCTAATAACAAATCCATACCATTCTCAGTTAGTACCAACCTTTAGAAGTTACTTGTCAAACTTTCATGACATTGTGTCATTGAGTTACAGTGATTTTAGTGACGCTACTTTTGCTATTTTCAAAACAATGGAAAGAAACGAATTTCGTGTGTTGATAAAACATTGCTTTTTAATGGGAAAAAAAACCGTTCAAACTCAGCCTGGTTAACCCCCAGCGACTATTGGCTGTTCGCAAACCTCTAAAAGATGTTCCAGGGAAAGAGATTTGGCTCCATTGAAGAAGTGATTGCCGAAACTAACGCCTATTTTGAAACCAAAGATAAATCGTTATACACGGCTTGGCAAACAAATGTTGTTTTAATAGTTAGTCCCGGGACTTATTGATCGATGTGTTAAGTTGTGTCCGTTTTTTTTTTCAAATTTAAAAATGAGCACCAAAAGTAAAACAAAATGGTAAAGGTTATACACGTCATTCCAAAAGAAAATTTTCTGTTCTACAAGAAATTGTGTTACATATTATATTATTTTATTTTATTACAAGTCTTCAAAATGGAACCTTGACCATTTTGTTTTACTTTTGGTGATCATTTTTAAATTTCGTAAAAACGGACACAACTTATGTTAACACCCAATAGTTATAAATGTCTTGTCATGTATAAACAAATAAATAATAAATAAATAATTTACATATACAAAAGTGTAAGCTGTAAAACGTCTGACATCATCGTGGCCGATTTCGCCCTTCTGTTGGTGGGGGTGTATCTCTATAAGAAAGAAGGATTTTATGAGATGAGCCCGTTTAATAGCTCTTTACTCAAATATGTTACATTTAATGTTCTATCGCCTAAACATATACTCGTATACGTGTTTTTAGGATGTATGTGTGTATACTATGTTACTATCAATAAATATATTATTTATTAAGTAGGAATAAGAACATTCAGACACTAAATCAATATTTATTAAAAAAATATGGATTAAATCTTTATTACTTAAAAAAGAAAGAAAAATTTCGTTGCGAAATTGGCATGGACAATTTTGTTCTGAAACCGCTCGAGAAACCCCTCTCATGTCGGTTCTTCTCGATTCTCTGTGAATCTTTTGACTTCTTATTCAGTACTTTATAAGCCACATTTCATACCCCAAATTATATACTACAATACGTTTCAATTGGGCAGAATTATGCAATAGGAATCCAACCAATAGTTTACATTTTCTAGATAATTGAGAAAGCATGCATCTGTTTTGTGTCAGCATATATGATATAAAGGGTCTTTCAAATTGAGCGGTTAAAGCTCCCAGGCTCTCTGTACTTGCTAGACTGAGCAGGCTGAGATGGGCTTTATATACTCGAATATTACAATTTTTATTTTTTTAAACCTTTGATATACTTATTAATTTTAATGAATAATTTTGTTCATACATAATTGATTCATGTTTTTTTCTTTATTTAAAATTAACCGAGAATATGAGTTTAGTGGATTGAATCTTTTTTGCAAATATACGTTCAATTTGAATGAAGTTTAACCCATTTGATACCAAATTTTGTATGATTACTTTAGTGATTTTTTTATCACTTCTTTGAATGATAAATGGAGCCTTATTCTTATTCGATGGCTCTACAGCTCACATCGGGCCTTGGCCTCCATCAATCCTCGCCTCCAACTCCTCCTGTCTCCCGCCTCGGCCTTCCGATCTGTCACTTGTGGTAGTTGAGCCGCGTCCTTTTTCACCTCCTCCTACCATCGCAGCCTAGGTCTACCGACCTTTCTTCTTCCGCCCGGAGTCCCTCAAGGATTCTCTTAGATACCCGGCATTCTCTGCACATGTCCAGCCCATCTCAGCCTGCTCAGTCTAGCATGTACAGAGAGCCTGTAAGCTTTATAGATATTATACAGTTCATAATTGTATCTTATTCTCCAGGTTTCGCCATCGTTCACGGGCCTCAGGATTTTACGTAACACTCTCCTCTCAAATGTGTTCATCATATCTGTGGATCTTGCTGTCATCGTCCACGTTTTTTTTTTTTAACCTGGTGAGCTTATTGCCATGTGGCAATCTCTTCCAACCAACCAGAAATATGTTTTTATAGGCCCTATGTGTTAACCAGACTGGAATCCTATTTAAAAAAATCTGGGTTCCAGCGGGGATCGAACCCGCAACCTCCGGATCGGCAGACAAGTGTCTTACCACCAGACCACGGAGGTCGTCACGCTGTGTACCCGTATGTCACTATTGTACTAATTATGGTCTTCTATAGGGTGATTTTTGTTTTTCTGTGGACACTTCTCGATTTAAGCACTGAGAGAAGAAAGAAGAATGTTTGATAAATGGAGCCATATTTGTGGAAAAATACCCAACCCACAAAACCTATATTGTAGTTTATTTAGAACATCGAAAAACATTAATCAATTCTGAATGTGGAAACATTTCAAGCCATGGCTAAATCATGATTTAATTCCGTTCGAAATCGAAATAATAGTAATAAAGGATAATTTATAGGCCTTAGGTGGAGTGTAATCTATGTGTACACATATAATTATAAATTTTGACAAGACCTCCCAAAAAGGGTTATCTTCAAGTGCTTCTTAAAGCTATACACGCCACTTAGAGGCAGACAAAGAACGATCTGATTGAAATATTACGAAATAAATATGTTTTGAGGCTTTCGTGGTATTTTGTAATTTTTGTATAAGTATTTTGTATTAGTTGGGTCACTGCATACACCATAATACCAGATATTCTTCGCAAAGCTCTCATTTCTACTGCATGTCTTATTTTTCATTAAGTGGTCAATACTGAGCGTCGTGGTCTTCCGCTATTTCTGTAACTTGTTGCACTATCTATTGCCACCATTCTCGGCCCGGGGCCACATTGAATGCATTTATTCAGTCCCTATCACTCTGTTGATATATTGTATATTCCTGCAATATTTTGCGTTAAATATCAGTAAAACTGGCTAATTTTGCTACGCAAAACAACCGTAAAGTTATTTACATAAAGAGTAAAATACTATATTTTGCATTCAGAATATTTACTCGAAATGATAAATGATTATTTAAGGAAACTCCTGTTACTCCTAAACGAAACATAATGGGTTAAAGAAGTCTCAAATAACAACACCCGCTAAGTGAATTAATAAACGGTTTTATGCATTATATAACAAGTGGAATTCCTTTGTTATACCACTTACGCAATTTCAATAGCCATTGTTAAATTAATGCGTAATTCCATATATTTGGCATTGACTTAACAGCATACTAGTATGTTTGAAAATAATTGATAAATATTCATTAAAAGTTCAAGAAAGACGTCTGACGTAACGCCGCATGCGGTAAATTTGAAAACGTTACAATACTTAAATGTATTTTATGTTACATTTTAACATCCTATGAATCATGATTATTATTTTTTTAACAAGATAAATTCCATAAAATTTACAATGTTTGTATGTATACATTATATGATAAGTCCAACAATTTAAAACTGTTATTTATCATAGCATACTGAATCGCGTAATTCCAATGAGATCTGATACCAATTCACTTAAACATACACTTATCTTAGAATTACCATTTTTTAGCATTATGTCAAAATTTTGACATAGCGGAGTCAAAAATAAACTATGTATATTAAGAGAAATAAGAATTTCAATATCTCACATAAATATTGATACCCTGTTCACAGACTTTTAATATCTCACATAAATATTGACACCCTGTTCACAGAATTTCAAAACTCACATAAATATTGACACCCTGTTTCTTAATTTGTTGTTTATTTTGTATATAATATATAAAACAATATATTTGTATTCTTGTCGATATATAATCGTACATTACATCACTAGAGTTAGAACATATTTTTACCTAAAGACAAATGTATTCCTATCCCACCTACCTTAACGTAGGTAGATGGGACAAGGATACATTTGAAGAATACTAGTGCAATCTTTACTCCTAACTCCTGACTGTTCTGTGGGGCATAAGCCGACAGCTAGAATTACTCTCAATGCGTGGAATAAACAAACGTAAAGAAACAAGATAAAATAAAAACAATTATATGAATTGAATAGGACTTAAAAACAAAAAAATATAATAGTAGAATTCAGGACAGGCTGTCCACGATTTGTCTGCAACGAGTTCTCCAATTATTTGGTCACATAGCATGCAGAAGGGACGAGTGAATGACTCGTACTAACGGCCAGTGTGGAAAAACGACGAGGCAGAAGTAGACCACCAACACGATGGAATTATCAAGTCAGGAAAGCAACAGGGTGACGACAGCATTCCGAAAGGTCCAAAGTAGGGAGAGGTGGATGATCGTCGTGGGCAGAGTTGGACTGATAGGCCGGAGAGATCATGATCCTAAGCTATGAAGAATCGATCAATAAGAAGTAGTGATAAAAATGAAGAGATTTTGTTTTACAAACTAAATGACATAAGGTAAACACAGTGTTTCTGTTAACATAAGGAGTGCCGTAAAAAATCCAAATTACTTTATGAATTTCAGAGTCCGAAAAAACATTTTGTTCTATTGTACTAGAACCTCTATAAATACCATCACGAGGTAGGTGGAAAGGACAAGGTACCAGACTTTCCTACCTCGAGAAACACCTTCATCCTCTTCTACATCTATACACCTTTTCTCATAACTCCTACGATTGTTCTGATTTTTTAAGATTCCTTTTTAAAAAAATATAATTCACTTGATTCAATCGTGCTTTCCTTGTTTTCCTCTACCATGCTTTCCACTCACATTTGCACTATATATTTGTTTTGTTAGTCTTTCTTCATTCATTCATATTCCACACCTTATCTTAGTATATTCTTTTTCATCTTAATCAACTCATCAGCCTTAAGTTTGTACTCATCCTTAATCGCTTCATTCCGTATTTTGTCATACATTGTCATCCCATGTATTTTTCTCGGTTCAATGGAACAATAAAAAAACAGCATATTCAAATATTATTTAATAGTATTACTTTGTATCCTACAAAGAGATAAACCACCTTTCACTTTAAAATATTTTTTTCAGCGGGCATAAGAAATAAATCAGTGTTATTCATAAACGCTATCATTAAACTGTCAAATTGCAAACATAATATAAAATTTTACATTACAAGGTCATCGTATAATTTAAAATATATTTTGAATAATAGAAACGTACAATTAATAAAATACAATGTTTCCGATTTATTTTCAAAAGAAGAATGTGCAATTAGAGTTTTTTGAATTTATACACGTCAATTGCATATTCCCACTGCATGCCTGCATTGAGTCCTCTCTACATGTTCCGTTGGCCGCCGCCACAGCCATTGTTGCATCTAGAATACCAACAAAAGAGCTCACTGTTCAGGTTGTTTTATTAATATAAAGAAAAATGTGCAGCAATTTAAGCTGAGGCATGCAATATTAAGAGTGGCACGCGATATCTTGTACACAAGTATACTATTTTGCCTTTGTTAGTCCCTTTCCAAAAATACGATTTTGATCTGATTTTTTTTCAAAACGACACACACACACAAACATACACAAACACACACACACACACACACACACACACACACACAAACACACAGACACACACACATACACACACATACACACACACACACACATACACACACACATACCCACACACGCACACACTTGGGTAGGTTCACTTTTTAGTAATGGTGTATCTTCTTTATCTACTCCGATGCCAAGCGATTAGCTGCGAGTATTGACAATGTGAACAGGGCCAGCGTTAATTAAACTTCACACTGATTTATATTTTTGTTTTTTTTTTCTCACAGTATATAGCGAAGGAAGTGATCTCTCAGCAGTATATAGCGAAGGCAGCTAGCATCACTCTTATCGTCTGATTGACGTTGATATTAATGCCATTCTTCGAATTCAATTTTTTTTAAATTTATTTGTGATCGAACACAATTTTCTCATCACTTAGTAAATTTGATATTGGCCTAAAATTTTCTACATTAATTTTATCATTCAGTTTTTCAACGTGGTTGAACAATCCATCTTTGAGTTTCAATATACAAAAAAAAAACATTGCAATTGAGATTAAAGCGAAATTGAATACAGGTCGGCCCTGTTCAAATAGTCGTTACTCGCGGCTAAGTCGATAAAGTAGAAACGCCGGTTACTGAAAACGGACTTATCCACTCTGATTCAGGCAGCAATACTTATTAACTCTTTTAAATGATACCATTCGTTGCGAAATAACTATGAACATACTCAATGAAAGCAGAATTAGGATTCATCCTCCTTCAAGTGTTGTTTAAAAATCTAAAAATACTTCTCTCTAACTAAAAAACTAAAGTATGCTGCATTATACGTCCATGTTATGCAGTACCCGATAGATTTTTTACTGTTTACTATAACGTGGCAATCTCTTCCAATCAACAATAATTTAAAAGGACTTCTGTAAAAAAAGTCAGAACTAACGTTATTAATATGTGGAACAACGAATAGAAATCAAAACCGCAATCTGAAGGGTGGAAGCCATAAGTGTGAAATAGACAGGTTAACTTTTCAACATAAATAAGATTTCAACGGTATTCGAACCCATAACGATAACGCTCACATTAGATCAGATTAGATGACAAGCATTTTAGCAACTAAGCCACGGAATATAATCTAATATTTTATTAAGAAGTGGAAAGATATTTCCAAATATCTTTTTAGAATCATCTTAAAAAATCGTTTTAGAATAGCACTCAAAAAATGTATTATATAAAATAATATTGGTAAATAAGATTTTTTTGATTGACAAATAAATAGAGTTTCTATTTTATTTCGGGGATTGTTTGTTTTTTATTAAATCCATCTTTTTTTCTTCACGTTGGCCACACTGTCTGTGATGTACTTTGAATTTTCAGCCAAAATGTTGGCAAAACTGTATTTTATCTTAAGGGGCTTGTTTGAAGGATCAATGTTAATGTTAACAAGTTGCAACCCGTGAAATATTCACGGAAGTAAAACAAATTCTACATTTATGAAAATATATATATTCATAAATGTAAAATTTGTTTATATCATTTATACACCGTCCCCTTTTACACCGGTTCAAAAATTGTTAGCTAGGTATTTAAAATTCGTTCAGTATCACGGACCCACCGAGATTCAAATTTCGAATTACTATCGGAGAGAATCCAAGTATTCCTTTCTCGTTCTCTTGTATTCAAAATTCAATTCTCGTATTCTTTCTTTGGCGACAACCGTCGTACGGGCTTTGGCCTATTTATATTATGATGTTAATGAGCAAATACATATTTTTTGATAAAAATGATCATTCGTTAGCGCAATAACAATATTAGACGAACAGTATTAATGATATGTATTAATTAATTATTCATCAACGGTACAATATATCTTACAAAATTATTTAAAAAAAAGGAGTAAGTGCTCTATTATTTACGAAGGAAATAATCTTTAAAAAAAAATTAACAAGTCAATGAAACCAAATAAAAAGACAAATAAACATATTAACATACAATAATACACAATAATTTATACATGTAAGGTAATAAACAAATCAAACTGATAGTAAACAAATCTACGAGTATGTACACAAGTTGATTATACGACACGGGACCGGTCGAGTCGTGCGCGCGGCCCGCACCGAG
>OX463850.1:32301934-32367510 GCA_949825065.1 Odontocerum albicorne
AAGATCACTTATATCTTCTCCCTGGCTCCTTCCTAACTCACTGTCTGCGAAGACTGTTGGGGTCAGCTCTCCTCGTCCTCAGGTTGTATGCTCTTCTATCCCGGACTACGTCCCCCAGGCCGTGCCTCTGCATCAGGTTATATTTTTGCACCACCCATGAATTCTTTGGTCTTCCTCTGGTTGTTATTCGAGGAAGATCCATGGAGATTGCCTGGTTCACAATGTGATCGGGTACTCTGCGTCCAACGTGCCCATACCATCTCAATCGCCTCTCCTCCATCTTGCTGTTGATGTCTGTAACACCTAGGCTTCCACGAATGCGTGAGCTTTTTATTTTGTCTCTTTGGGACACACCAGCTGACCATCTTAGCATGCGCATTTCAGCAGTTTCTAGTTGCCTAGAGTAAGAGTTATACATCGTCCAGCATTCGGAGCCATAGAGGAATGCGGGTCTGACAATCATTTGGATCAAATAAGATCACTTATATAATTATTATATATATATATTATATCGGATGTAAATCTGGTGTTATCGAACAATTGCAATATAATGGCATACACATATTCAAAGAAAAAATATAATAAACACTCAGGAGTTTCACAGTTACATTGATTTAAAAAATTGCCCTCATTTCTTGTCACAATGAATGCGTTCTTTCGTGAATGAATCCGTTTTTTGGCCCATTTTATATAATGATATTCGTGGAAACTGTATTATAAAAAGTTATTAATTGTCGTGATTTGTTTTTAAGTACACGAATTTTTACTCTATACAAATTAGCGTTATTGACAGAAATGAAATGGCTTATTTTAAAAATTTCTCCGTTTAAATTCTACAAAGTAGTTCTTTTAAATATTTCTCTACAGTGAAACCTTTAAAAAAAGTAACCAGTAAATTAAACACTACGGGTTTTGTTATATCGAATATTTAAAGCATGGAGAAGTCTAAATTTCATCACTTTTAACGTACAATAATTATAAAGAATTAATAATTACATGTTACTTAACAAATATTGTCTCTCTTAAATACAATTTATGTAAACTATAGTCAATTATAAATAAGGGATAGTTTACCTAAACGGACATACTAAATGCTCTCGTATGTCATGTTAGCGAAATTTGTCAAGTAAAAATTACATTGATTGCTTTCTCAGACTATAATTAATTAATAAATGGATTTCGCTTTAATGAAATGGTACCTTATTAATAATTTTCTACAATACTGAATTACCCTTCCAGTAAGTTTAGATAGTCATGCCAAAAACTAATGAACTCCTTGAGTTTTGGATCAAAACTCCCATATGGAGCTTGGCATAACTCCATATGGGAGTTTAGGAGGGCGAGAATTCTTATCATAAGATTATATCTAAAACAAATTGTCGTCGTCCAAACATTTGCCACATTATTAATTAAATCGAAGATATAAAGCCCAGAGAGCGCAACATTATATTGACAAACGTTGACCAGTACAGTACGAGTAGTACTGTTTAAGTATCCAATTATGAGCCGTTAGTTTTGTGCCAACTCCAGTGGGTTTTAAACCCGACGGCTCGATTGATGGGACAAAAGCTAATAGTTTCCTCCAGCAATTAGGATACAGTGAACGGTACTAGAAGACAAGGGGTAAGGCAGGGATGCTCTCTGTCACCTGTTCTTTTTAACGCCTATATACAGAGCGCGATTGACGACTTGAGAGAGAGAATGAGTCACAGAGAAGGTATAAAGATACACGGGCAAAAGGTGGACATGATATTGCTATGGTTGCTGAAAGTGAAGAGGAACTACAAGAGGCCTTAACAACTATGGAAAGCATTCTTCAAAATAACTACAGTATGAAGATAAATAAAGACAAAACAAAGCTGCTGACTGTAGGCCGATCGCAGCACCAGATGAGAATAGTGATGTCGGGTAAACCACTAAAGAACACCAAGGAGTCTGTCTACCTCGGGAGCAAAATAACATGGGACGGTCGGTCCAAGAGCGAGGTCGACAGCCGTATACATCAGGCTAGACTTGCATTTAATAAAAGGTCGAAAATAATAGAATCAAATAATATAGACCTTAAACTGAGAATACTCCTCATCAAGACCTATGTATGGAGTATCTTGATGTACGGCTGCGAGACATGGTGCCTATCCGAAAGAGATAGACGAAGACTAGAGGCTTTTGAGATGTGGTCCTATAGAAGACTATTAGGAATTTCCTGGAGAGACCGTATCACAAATGAAGAGGTTCTCCAACGAATCGAAGGAGGAAGGCACCTGCTCAGGATCCTGTCCGAAAGGCGTGCAAGATGGATCGGTCATATAATACGACAAGAGGGCCTCTTGCATGCCATAATGGAGGGCATGACCGAGGGGACAAACTCTAGGGGACGCCCACGCCGAGAGTACCTGGAGGACCTGTTGGTGGACGTGCGCTGCTCAACATACACAGACTTAAAAAGAGCCGCACAGGACAGGGGGGAATGGAGGAGAAGAGTTCAAATTGCTGCAAACCAGTCTTAGGACTGCAACCAGGGAAGAAAGGAACGGTACTATACAAAGGAAAAGGCAATCTTGTTATTTCTATATATACCTAAATTAATCATAATGTGTATTAATTATAAATAACGTGTAAAATATTTCTCTTAACTACGGGGTTTTGCATTATCATTTTTTACAAGCTGGCCCAACCGGCTCAACCCGGCCACGCGTTGCTGTGGCTCAGTCTGGTTAAATGGAAAAGAAAGAAAAGAGAAAGCACACGTTTCTAATTTGTTTAATTTCACAATGCTTGTGGGTATACAATATTTTTGACGTCTTTCAGCCACTCTCAGCCTGTCGCGTTCATTATCTTAAGAACGAAGCAGATCTGAAGCTACAGAAATGGATACTAATGCTCGAGGTTGTCACTTTCGTTTTTATATATCCGCATTCCTGAGTCTATAATTATCGATAACAAATCAAGATCATCACGACAATTAAACATAAGCAACTCGCTATAGTTGTATTACCGTCATTTACAACTGCATCTCGCAAATGAACGTATTATTCAGAGCGAGCTTGGTCTCATTCAAACGGATGAATATCAAACGTTCTGTTTCGATTTTTGCATATATATCTACGATGTATTGGTGAAACAATTTACGGCATTTCAAATTGTTATTGTCTTCATTCTCTCGAATCATTAATCGGTATGAATAATAGTTCATTGCGCTTTGAACGAACTAAAAAACGAATACACGAACTTGCGCGTATTTAAACGAAACCTTTTGTCAAAATTTCAAAGCAATCGGTGAAGAACTTTCGGAGATTTAAGATTTTTTACATACGAACATTTACATTTTTATTTATGTAGATTTATTATTTAATATTTATTATTTAATATAAATTTATTATTTATATAGATTTATTATTTAATATTTATTATTTATTCGAAATCAAAATGAAACTGTCAAAATGCCAAAGCAATCGGTGTAGAACTTTCGGAGATTGGAGATTTTTAATTAACGAACATTTACGTTTTTATTTATATAGATATTTAATAATTATGATTTAATATTTAAGAAAAGTAAAAAAAAAAGTTAAAAAGCGAAAATGCAATGTCACATAACCTGATAATGATAATTGCTTAGTTTGCGTGTGTCGCTGCAGGGGGCGCTCCCATTATTTCGTATGTTTTATATACTTTTTTATATACAACCGTATATTAAAAAAAATATATAAACATGCTTGTATACGATTGCAACCTTTTGTCAGAATTTCAAAGCAACCGGGGAAGACCTTTTGGAGATTAGAGATTTTCTATTAACGAACATTTACATTTTTATTTATATAGATCATTTAACAAAAAAAAACGGTGAAATTGAGAATTTACTTTCAATGTGTGGATGATTTATTAATTACCAATACACCGTGTCAATATGTCTTTCTTGACAGAACTTTTTCAAACAGTATTGACGTTTTTAATATAAAAAAAGCGCATAAAAAAAGGAAGACACTGTTCGAATTTTTAAACGCTCCGTAATTTGAAACCCATTAATCGAAAGGTAAGATATTTTATGCAGGATAAAGGATACTACAACTTTTTCAACCTGATTTTATGAACATAAACTTATTTCATGTTTATTTTGTAGTAAACCCTGTAACACAGTAGAGAGAGGCATCCTCGGTATAAGCATATAAGATAAATAATTTGTTTATTTTTATTTTTTTATTTGTATTTCGATTAAATTAAATATTTACATAATTCTTCTCAATACAAAATAAACTATATTCATGTCAGCTGTCTCGCTAGACTCATAATTTATTCTAGGACAATTTACTTACACCTGCGAAATTCACCTTGCCCTTAAGATTTGATAATTCTTAACAAAAGTAAAAATATATACCGGTAAAATTTCTTTGGAATTTCCGAAAGCTGAGCATATTTATATAAAAGCTCAATTTTGGATACCATAAAATAAATTTAGACTAGATGCAGATTCTCGTAAGTGTTTTGTGGCAAATAACTATGTTATACCGAACATGATAGATGAGCTATGACTGTTCAAGTAAGTGTTTTCTGGCAAGTAACTATGTTATACCGAACATGATAGATGGGATATGACTGTACAAGTAAGTGTTTTCTGGCAAGTAACTATGTTACACCGAACATGATAGATGGGCTATGACTGTTCAAGTAAGTGTTTTCTGGCAAGTAACTATGTGATACCGAACATGATAGATGGGATATGACTGTTCAAGTAAGTGTTTTCTGGCAAGTAACTATGTTACACCGAACATGATAGATGGGCTATGACTGTTCAAGTAAGTGTTTTCTGGCAAGTAACTATGTTACACCAAACATGATAGATGGGCTATGACTGTTCAAGTAAGTGTTTTCTGGCAAGTAACTATGTTATACCGAACATGATAGATGGGATATGACTGTTCAAGTAAGTGTTTTCTGGCAAGTAACTATGTTATACCGAACATGATAGATAGGATATGACTGTTCAAGTAAGTGTTTTCTGGCAAGTAACTATGTTACACCGAACTTGATAGATGGGATATGACTGTTCAAGTAAGTGTTTTCTGGCAAGTAAATTTGCTATACCAAACATGATAGATGGGCTATGACTGTTCAAGTAAGTGTTTTCAGGCAAGTAACTATGTTATACCGAACATAATAGATGGGATATGACTGTTCAAGTAAGTGTTTTCTGGCAAGTAACTATGTTATACCGAACATGATAGATGGGATATGACTGTTCAAGTAAGTATTTTCTGGCAAATAACTATGTTATACCGAACGTGATAGATGGGATATGACTGTTCAAGTAAGTGTTTTCTGGCAAGTAACTATGTTATACCGAACATGATAGATGGGCTATGACTGTTCAAGTAAGTGTTTTCTGGCAAGTAACTATGTTATACCGAACATGATAGATGGGCTATGACTGTTCAAGTAAGTGTTTTCTGGCAAGTAACTGTGTTATTCCGATCATGATATATGGGATATGACTGTTCAAGTAAGTGTTTTCTGGCAAGTAACTGTGTTATTCCGATCATGATATATGGGATATGACTGTTCAAGTAAGTGTTTTCTAGCAATTAACTATGTTATACCGAACATGATAGATGGGCTATGACTATTCAAGTAAGACGCACACAAAAATGATGATGGTATTATGTTTAAGAGAGAAGATGTGATAACTATGCAGTTCAAGTACAACGTCTAGAAAACGTGAGAATCGTGTATAAATAGTTCAAGTACAACCTCTAGAAGATATAAGAACCTTCTTATTTTGGTACAACCTCTGAAGACATGAGAATCGTGTAGTTCAAGTACAACCTGTAGAAAACGTGAAAATCGTATAATTCTAGCATAACCTCTAGAAGACATGATAACCATCTGGTCAGAGTACAGCCTTAGACGAAGACTTCCGTGGCCTAGTTGGTATGATGCTTGTCTCTCAACTCGGAGGTTGCGGGTTCGATTCCCGTTGGAACCCAGATTTTTAATAAAAGTTTCTAGCCTGGTTTTCAATTAAGGCATCCTTAATATATTTTTGGTTGGTTGAAAGATATTGCCACGTGGTAATAAGCCCACCAGGTTATAGTTTACAACATTTAGAAGACGTAAAACCCGTCTAGTTCAAGTACAACCTCTAAAAGACATGAGAACCATCTAGTTCAAGTACAACCATGATCGATCTTTTGGAGAAGTCCATATCATGGAATTGATTTCTTCTAAGGTGTATGTACTAGAGGTTGACAGTCGCATCCACCAAGCAAAACTCGCCTTTAATAAGAAATCAAAGATTTTCGAATTCAACAACATGGACCTCAAGCTCCGCAAGCAACTGGTCAAAACATAACATATGTGTGGAGTATTTTGATGTATGATTGCGAGACATGGTGCATAGGCGAAAGGGATCGAAAAAGATTGGAAACCTTCGAGATGTGGACCTATAGACAAATTCTAAGGATTTCCTTTAGAGACCACATTACATATGACGAGGTTCTCAGTAGGATCGAAGAAACCAGGCACCTGTCAAACACAATATAGGAAAGGCGTGCAGAATAGATGGGTTATATGCTGCGACATGAAAACCTCCTGCACAATATACTGGGAGGAATGATTGAGGGATCGATTGGCAGAGGGTGTTCTCGTCGGTAGTATCTGGAGCAAATATACCACGATATGGGCTGCACCTCCTATACAGAGCTCAAGAGGATCGCTGAAGACCGAGCGGAGTGGAAGAGGAGATGCAGAGCATTGCTGCTAACCAATCCCCAGGATTGAAATCGAAGAAGAAGGTGTATGCAAATTTATCGTATATTGATATTTAATGAAGAATCTGTTTAAAATGTGTCACATAGAAACATTGGAACCCTTTTTGTGAATCCTTGATCACGTTTTAAGGTGAACTAAACGATAAGTCACACGCAAAACCTCAAATGATATTTATTCTTTCGTACGTGTACGTATAGTATTTAGTATTTAAATTGATGGACGATTATTATGAACACTTTAGACTAGCATTAGATGTATTTATGCAAGAAAAATTCAACCCACATTCTACTTATTTAAATATTCTAAAAAAAAAACATAGTGGCATGTTGTATACGTTTATACGGAATGAAAAAAAAAACAAACGGAATTTAACAATGATTATTTTCGAACTTGATGTTTTAACAATGAAGTGTTCTTATTCGACATTTCAAAGAAACGAAAATATATTTAGGAGCTGGGATTTATTTGTATGCATGCTCAAAGTTGTCAGGGAGCTGGTTAAATAGCTTCGAAATCGATTCAAGAAGGATTCAACACCGGTTTCAGTTTAATCAGCTGATTCAATGTTGTACAAAAAACTACTACGAGTATATTCGAGTTTATAGAAGAAACACATTATTTATTGGACGCGACTAAGATGTGTTCAGTAAATCCAATATTTCACGTAAATGACAACAGTCTGTCACATGATCTATAGTTTCATCATCCAGACCACACTCGCAGCAAAGATCCTCCATATTACCATATTTGTAAAGCTAACTAGTTACCACACAGTGTCCCATTTGCAAGTGACACATGACTGAAACTTCCATGTTGTTCATTCTCATCATACTTAAAGTTTCAAAGGGATACGTTATATCTAGAGTACTTATTTACAACAGTTATCTCAATGCAAAGCCCATCGGTGCCAAGTATTGTGTTTAATTTTATCTCAAAGATCAGTTACAATACTATCTGAGATAAATTCGATAATGGTTGACCAATCGAACCCATTTGACATATGTCATATTTAACAAGACACTTTAGGAGGCTGCGTCCTAGAGGGAGAGATGATGATGATTTTTGATAAATAAAACACGTTTTCGATCGCAATGCGGAAAGATTGTTTTTATTAGTAAACGTAGGTATTTATACTATTCCCGCGTGTGTGCGGGAATGCGAGCAAGATATCCTTCGTCTCGTTTCTGCATTCGCTAAACGATTAATGTCGTATGTAGGTGATAATTTATTTACGGAACTGGCGCGACAGGTGTGGTGCGTTCTCGCTCTAGCATGGAATGCGCTTCGCGTCGGCTATGAGTTGAATGATCGGCGCGTGGACTTCGTACTTGTTTGTTTTGCATTGCTAAGGAATGCAAAGGTCATTTCATCGGTCATTGACCGCGTGTGCGACCGCCACAACACTATTTATCAAATCCAAAAAAGTAGAAGCCAGTTGTTATGAAAAATAAACAATAAAATACATACATACATATCCTCACGCCGTTTTCCTTGTGAGGTAGGCCGAGATAAAAGAACTCTAAACTTTTCTAGCACACAAATTTCGCTTCCTCCACTAACATACGAGTATGTTACATCTCGTCATTCACAATACTCTTTTATACATACTTCTCTCGTTACCTTCTTTAAAATGTGGTCCATTTTGTCCTGCCACGTTCTACCTCTTCCACACATACTTTGCACTTCTGACTTATATATTTACTTAATCGTTCTTTCCACATGTCTAAACGATCTTAAAGCTCCTTTCCTCATGTCACTCAAACCATCCATTTTATCAACGAATTAATTTCTGATGTCTTTATTTTACCTTCTTTCAAACATTGACACTAAAAAATTAAAATGTTGCAAGTACTCGTAAATATAGAGATATTAATAAAATATAATATTCTATTTTATTATATGATAAATAACTTTCGTTGTGTGTAGTATAACTTAACTAGTCATGCGACAAACTCTTTCAAATAACTAGAAATATTTTGATGAAGCCTTAAATGGAAACTAGACTTCAACCCTTTAATAAAACGGGCGCCACCAAGAATTGAACTAGCAACCAAATATAAGACTACTTGCAAACATTCAGTTTTTTTTAATTTTGTTACTGAAGAAACAGTTAAACTACCTTTGATTCTTTATAAGAAAGGAATAAAAAAACTCGAAGCAATTTTACGGTAAAGTCTGAGAAAAAATCTCATCTCGTTTCACGTGTCTTGTAACCCGATCCATGCAAGGACTCCAGTACACTAGCCACACTACACTAACCATACTTGAGGGAACTAATGAAAATGTCACAGGATCATAGACAATTTGTCTTTAATGAGAAGAAAGAGCAAATATGTATCTACGTATTTTTTAACACGTCATAGATATATTAATATATATATATATATATATATATATATATATATATATATATATATATATATATATATATATATATATATATATATATATATATATATATATATATATATTTTTATTTTTTTTAAACACGTCATAGATATATTAATATATATTTTTTTTAAACACGTCATAGATATATTAATATATAATTTTTTTAAACACGTCATAGATATATTAATATACAATTTATTTAAACACGTCATAGATATATTAATATATAATTTTTACTCTATATTTGTTTATTTATTTATGTATGGCAAGAAATGTTATTAATATATAATTTATAAACAAACGACAGGTGATTTAAAGCAGATATAAAATTTATATAAATCTGAGTTTGTTGCTTTCGTTTGTCGTGTCTCTAGTTAACTAGGCTTTTGCCTGTATCTTTATGAGGATATAGAACATGGAAAAATAAGATGAAATAAGTTGAGGCTTTATTTTGATTGTTGATTATACAATACCACGTAGCAAAATCTCATCAGCTTGATAAACAGTGAGATTTGATAACATGTATGTATCACGCAAGTCAAACTCTGCATACTTTATCATCCAAGACAGACCAAAAAGTTCATCCAATAATGTGTCGCACATATCATCAAAAACAAATCGCACTCAAGGGTTCGTACAAACTTTTTTTACAAGTCATCTCTCTTGCAAGCACTCAAAATCTTGTCAGAATAACAACCACACTCCGATCCACTGCCTGAATTTTGGCGCCCTTTTTGTTTTAATGAATGCGGCACTCAATCGTATATCATGGAAGCCAAATAGAATATCATCAGATTTAATTGATTTCCATTTTGTATTTTGGATGCTCAATATGTTGTTAGCATGTGCACATCGGACGATTACACGACGTGCGATATTGGAAGAAAAGTAGTAGCAGGCAATAGAGTGAATGACGTGTAATACAATGTAATTATCAACTTGAGAATTTTTAAATATGTGAAACTAGCTACTCATAATGGAATCTTAGTCTCGACAAAAGGATGTTAAACCAAACTTGGGCATGTAAAGCGATTAAAGTAAGATAACTGTGCTAGAACTGAGAGTATAGAAAACAATATATTATAAAGAATAAGGACATTTGGAAAAAGATGTATCGAAAGAAGATGGAACGTTTACGATGAAAAAAAGAGGATTGAAATGGTTTCGCCACATAGGAAGAATGAATGATGAAGGATTTTCTAAAGTAATCTATCTGATAAGTATGTTATATCATAGAAGGTACGCAAAGTTTGCCAAGACCAGAAAAACGTGTCACGACCAAATTAATAAAATTCTGAAAAAGGCGTAGAGAAAGAACATGCCTTAATTGTATAATTGTATTGTATAATAGTTTTGTTGTATACAGTACAACCTGGTGGGTTTATAACTATACGGCAATGTCTTACAACCAACCTGAAAGGGCTGAAGTGAAGACTTAACAGTCATCTTTTTTTTAATGTTTCTAACGAACCCGTAAACTCCGGATAGAAATAAAAGTTTGTCACAACATAATTCAGTCTCATATGTGTGAAGTTATTAAGTTCGTTTATTTCATAATTAAATTCCATAAAAAAAAACAATTCCATGCAAACTCACACAAAGGGATAAAATAATTTCTTGATTATCGCAAAAGTGGTAAAATTTGGGTTGAAACCTTTTTTTGCATATTTAATCCTTAAAATACAATATTCATATCTCTCTCCCTATCTATTATTCTCTACTGTTGACAAATCGGCGTAAAACGATTGACCGCTGGGCAAAAGCACCTGCAAGGTCCTTGCACCTTATTCCTTTCGAAAAAAAAACACCGCTGTCCCTTCACGGACTGGTTACCGAATCATCTTATTGGGTCATCCGACACCGGTATTGAAAGGTGGTCCAAAATCTTCGCAGACCCCCCGTATTGTTTGTTGGATGCTGAGGATTTTGTCAAAAATTCGCACCCTTAATTTGATCAGGAGAGTTGAAGAGGATTAATGTATATTTTTTATAAATAAAATTACAAGAGGGAATAGAGTTTTTGCGAATTATATTAATCTCATTGATAAACATACTTGATGATTAAATTCATAAAGATAATGAAATAATTTAATTATCGTATTAATGCATTTGTATATTTATTTAATATTTAACACTTTATTGTAAAACAATCTGGCGGGCTTATTACCAGGCGGCAATCTCTTCCTACCAGTCGGACAAAAGTAAATAAAGGATGTTATATGTTTGCAAAAAATATTCAAATAATTATTTACATGTACAAAATGCTTACATAAATATGTACATAGTAAAAATTTAAGATTTTTTAAAATTATGAATAATGGGAAGTTGTGAATAAGGAAATGTAAAAATGTGGAGGGTGCAAAAAATTGTGTGTTCAGATAGAAATGTGTGGGCATCTTTTCTCTCTGCCTAGCGCACAAGGGACATGACGTGATGATATGCATGTATCTCAAATGCCTCATCTAAAAAAATTATGTTCTAAATATTTCCACAAGAGGGATATGAACTCACGACCTTCTTCTATCTGGGAAGCAACGTTAATCAATAACGCCACTGTAGTGACTATGAATTCATTATTTTAGTCATACACAAATATTTATACTTACTTTGTATGATGTTTTTGGAGAGAGGTGCTTTGACGTCAATTTCGTCTTTATAATACGAGTATATTGATTGTTCCGTATCGATCCAATAGGGCGGGATATTATATGGTTTTTGCCGTTGCTGGTCCTATGGCGTGGAAATAGTCTGCTTCAAAGTGTTAGAGATATAAGTAGCGTGTGCAGCTTTAGAAAGCACTTAAAGGCAACCATTTATGAAGGTCTTATCAACATTTATGATTAATCATATATAAATATAAACACTACACATAAACACTATACTTCACCTAAAGCCGCATGTGTTACTATCATACTCGAAATTCAGAAAACCTATAAAAGTTTCTTTGTAGTTCATCATCCCTTGATAAGTTTTCCATTGTTTCCTTGACAAAAATATTTTTCAAAAATATATTTCCGTTGTTTTCTTGACAAAAGTTTATACTCTAATGGTCGCAGCAACAACTTTAATATACGTACACTTAACGTTTTTTTTTTAAATAATAGTGGGTTCAAATCCCAAGTTAGAATGTCAGTTATAAGTGTCCAAGCTAGAAGGTGAGTTATCTCTCTAAACGGCGCTGTATAAATTATCATACATATCTATAATTATGCGATGTCCTTTGCGGGGTAGGCAGAAAGAACAGATCTCCTATTATTTCTATCCAAGCATACAACTCTCGCCTCCTCCACTTTCATACATCCCGCTATACATAATATTATGTTATTTATACTTCTAATTTTACCTTCTTTCAAAATCTAGTCTATTTGGTCCTGCCACGATTTATTCGGTCTGAATCTTCCACGCAACTTGCCCTTCTGATTTGTACACTCGTTTAGTCATTATAGCATCATTCATTCTTTTAATATACATATATTACTATATAAATTGTCATTTTAATATTAATTTTCTAATTTACATTCTATTTCTCTGAATACCTAATTATTATTTAAAATGTATACAGGTATGAAAACACATTCGGATTACATATTAAAAATGTATGTATGATTACACCAGGCATTCTTAAATAGTATATCGAAGAATTTGTGAAGTCTAGTTCATACTCGTAGAGAGACATTGGCGCCACCTTTTATAGGTGGGGGGGGGGGGGCAAGTAGAGGGTGTCCCAATAAAAGCGCCGGATAAAAAATTCACACCATTTTTTTTGTAAAGTCAGCAGCTCTAAAAGTTTTATATATGCTATTTGTCAATTTCGCGATTAGTAAATATGGAACGTTATATGAAAAAACAACGCGTTATTCTTGTTAAAACTCGTTATAAAAATGGGGAAAGTTTTGCTGAAACAGTTCGTAAACTTCGTGGAATTTTCGCTCGAAATAATAGTCCTAATGTGTCATCAACTTAAGCATTAATTTAAAAAAAATGAGGAAACTAGTTCGATTCTGGACAATCTGGATTCGTGTTCTCGTAGCGGGTGTTCACTCGAAAACATAGCCGCAGTGAGAGAAAGTGTTACTAAAACCCCAGGGACATCAGTTCGTCATTGTTAACAAAAATTAGACGTTTCAAGAAACATTTTACAGTGAATTCTTGCAAAAGATCTGGATCTACATGCCTACAAAATCCAACTGACCGTAGAACTAATGTTTAAAACTTAATCCAGCGTTCTCGTAGGGGCATTTTTTTATAAACATTTCAAACACACCATGGATCTGCACTGTAGTTTCTATTCTCCCTCAATATTTATTTATCTCAGTTTACTCTCATCATAAATTTTAAATAAAACGGGTCTATTTTCTTTCGATAGTTTACTTAATTGAGGGTAGAAGGGGGAAAACCAACAGAGTCACCAAAAGTTAATTATTTAAGGAGAATCAATTGCATACTGAACATCTGTATATTTTTTCATTGACACTGCTAGAAATCGGTATAAACGACTCTACAGTGATTATGAAGTGTGTATTTATGTGAAATTAAGGAAGATGTATTAAGTGATGTCAAGAAGAGCACTTTGAGAAGTTTTGGGTATGAAGAACAAGTAAAATATGTTCCTCCATAGCTCCTATTTTGTTCTCTTTGATCTTCCGTCTAATTTCCTAATATTTTTGTAACATTTTCAAATATGATTAAGATTACTAAGATGGTTTGGAGACGCGGAATGAATGCATGAATAAAGACTAACAAAACAAATATACAGTGCTAATGTGTGCATAGCGTGGGGGGAAAAGACCAAGTAAAGAATTGTTATATCAAGTTAATGTTATTTGGAAAGAAGAAGAGAAATCTTAGGAGTTGTATGAGAAAGTGTATTATAGACGGAGAATTCGGTGACTGCAGTCTAACGAATAACGTTCATGCTAAGCAAGCGGGTGCCTCAGGTTCGATTCTTGGCTGATACACTTTCAGACTGGTTGTACTTGAAGATAATTTTACATCTGAATTTATTCTTCACATGTAAAATTACCTTACATTAGCTCATTAGTGGCTTTTGCGTATCTCGACCTCCCTTATTTTCTACTGAACTATGTATAAAGCGCTTTTGATGTGATCGTTATGATCAAGAAACAATGCTGTACCAAAAACTGTCTTAGTAAAAAGAGATTAAATGTAATATACGAGTATATGTAATAATAGTTCTCTTCTCTCAGCCTAGACATACTGGAAAAGGATATTATGACGTATGTGTGTATACCCGAGGTATATGACCGCGCGGTATCGCACTGGACTTCCGTGCGGAAGGTTGCCGGTTCGAGTCCCGCGATGTGGTGCTCCTCTCGAATTACACAGGTATTTTTCCGCCTAGTATTCGGGGTTTGTATCCGCCTAGTATGTGTCTAGTAACTATGATTTCGGTCATATCTATTCTTTCAACAACAAAAAGAAAAAAAAATATGCCGGTGCGCTCCGATCGTCTCACTTCAGGTGTACCATCAGATCCAGTACACTGATGTGGCCGTTGAGTTTGCTGGTGTGCAACAGCTCACTCACTCAAAAAACCAAACTCCACGACACAGCTTTGCTTTCAAAATGAATTGATGTTGGAATGGCGAAGGGATCCTCGACTACATGGCCCAGCAACAACAACGACTATGTATGTCCATTTGACAGCTAATATGCGTCGCTATTATAGGATTGTCTATAAATAAAGAATTAAGTCATTCTCGTTTTCTTTTTTACTAGTGTATCATATACGTATTTGTTGATTTTTTTATTCCTCATTTGGTGGGGGGCGTTGCATAGGGTTGGTTTAAGCCCCTTAGAGTTGACGCCTATGTAAATGGATGATAAGAAATGAATTGAAAAGAGTCATTCTAAGCCGTTAATGACTCCGGCGCATTGATACTCGGCAAATAATGATGGGCGGCTGGATTGGTTCCCCAATTACAAGGTGATTTCAACAATTAGTTTGAAAAGCCATCGTTAGTAATGGAGAATGTTATTTCCTTGCATTATCTGATACTTCCACCATTGATCGTGTAATAGAGTATATTTAAATTTAGTTTTAATCTAACTTGTATTAATCTCATAATTTGACAGCGCTAACAATCTCACGAAATCTAGTTCTATGATTTATAAATGATTGGCCCTATTTGAAAATTGGTGTACTGAGAAAAACGGGGTTCCGAAAAGTAAAATGTATTTAAGAGTTGCTGCATTCTTCATACTCCTTTATGTTGTTGAAGCGTGGACACTTATTTATTACACTTTATTCATTTATTTAACATTTCACTGTACAACAATTTAAGATATTATTGCCAGATTGCTATCTTTTACAACCAGCCAGAAAAAATAAAATAAGTTTCATGATCGACAGAGGGAATAGATCTCCACTTCGTTCTTTCCTTGCATACATCTTCTGCTTCTGCCGGCTCCATACCCTTATATCCTCCCAATATAAAAGCTTTACATTCGTTTCTCTTTCAAAACTTTTTTGATTTGGTTTTTCTAGGGTTTCCTGAACTTCTCGCACCTTGTTTACTATTTGTATGTATTATTTTTGTAAATATTTCATAATTATTTTTTTTAAACCCTAAGGGTCTCAGTACTCCTTTTCTCATCTTAACTAATGTATATTCTTTCAATCCACATTCTTACCTTATGTCCTCATTTCTTATTCTATCATGACTTGTTTTCTCTCACATTCTACTCAACCATCTTATTCTTACCGTATTTATCTTAATTTCGTTACTTTTTTTATTACTTCGAAATATTACTAAAATATTTATTTATTTATAAGTAAACGGTACAATGTACCTTATAATAAAAATAACAAAAAATATAAAAGAACCAGTTGTGAGTGCTCAACATATTAAGTTTGATGGAATATACAAAATAAAAAATAGTTTTATTCAATTACAACAAAAATAGTAAGAATGAAATTGCTATCAAATCGTAAAATCACATGTAACCAACACAACACGGGGCCGTCCACAGCCCGCACTACGTAAAAAAATATAAACACAACAGACAAATCATTGAAAAAAAACTCAAATACAAATTGAAAACAAAATATAAAAGACGGAATCAGACAGGTACAACTTAATAATCCTCAAAAAGGACGGGGAAAAAATCACAAAAATATTTTTTTAAAAACACATTAATCAATTTAAAAACATTTCAAAAATGGTCTTCAAAAGTCATCGAAGGATATTCGGAAGTGCCTTCCAGGCATTTCTTAAATGTCAGCAAACTGACTCTAACTACATTCGAGACCGCAGCGTACTATTTTCCGATTCTGTGCAGTCTAAGATGGGAGAATTTAAAAAAAAAAAATTGTAATTTTCACATATAAATGTGTCTTGCAGCCTGGTAATTCTTGTCGGGAACTCGAATGCTAATCAACTCCAAGAGTTTCGGAAAATCGATCATTCCATTCACGACTTTGAAAAGTACAATCAAGTCCGCTAATATTCGCCGATCAGATCACATATAATATATTTAAGTTGGGACCAAGATTTCGTACCAAGCAGCCAATCTCACTTGTCAGATAAAACAAAGGAAATATAACTACTTATTTCGGCAGAGGAATAATAATTCTTCCTGTAGTGCGAACCAGTCCAAATTACACCAATGATACGAGTACATCCATCACGGAGAGTACAACAGCTCAGAGCTGTCGATTGTAACACTATACCCTCATTACCAGATTAACACTAACGAGACTCGAGCCATATTCATATGTGTATAATGTCAGAGTACCATCCATCAATGAGGGAACCAAGCTTCAAGAGATTGGACCAACTTATTTGGTAACTACACGTATATCCGACTAGGAAATTTACATTTTCTTTTTTAACCAAAGACAACGTCCGTGCCCTAATTGGTAAGACACGTCCAGTCTTCCAACGTGAAAGTGGCAGATATAATTCAACTTAGAATTGAAGTAAAAAATATATTATTTTAGTATTTTCTTTATATTCTGGTTTACCTATATTGTTATAAGAAATCTGATTATTTATATCATATCTAAAAAAACGGTCTCAATACTGAGGGCAAGCCTTCAATGATATTCATCGAAATATCTGGTATACCACAAGGGTCTAATTTAGGTACCCTGCTATTCTTCAAATTAATTAACGATATACAATATTCCATGTTTATTATTTGCTGAAGACTTGAAATTGTTCAAAAAATTAAATCACTTTATGACTGCACATTTACAACAGGACTTAGGCTTTATAATTTCCTAAACTGAGCAAAATCATCTCCTGTTCAATATAAATAAGTGTGTCTGTGTATCATATTGTCGATATTTTCACCAATCAATCATCTGTATACAATACAGGGAGTAGCATTAAATATAGTTTCTGAATTCAAAGATTTGGGCGTAACCTTTGATGTCGGACTCATATACACTATAGTTCGGAAATTCTAGGATGAGTCCTGTGACAGCTCACAAATTTGGCCCAATACAACCTTATGTAATGTATTTACCTAAATAACTTGCTTTTTATTAGAATTGAGGCTTATATTAAAGTTGATAAAATAATTAAAATTACTGAATATAGTTACAAGGTTGTATTGGGGCAAATTTGTGAGCTGTCACAGGACTCATCCTAGAATTTCCGAACTATAACCGTGTCTAACGTTTGAAATCGGACAAATACAAACTACTCGGTTTAATAATGAGAATATAAAGAGAATTTAAATAAATATAGGTTATATTATACCTATACTGAAATCGCACATATATATGTCAAGATAAATTTCAGAAAATAAATTTAAGAGAGAATCAATCGAAAGGTCTGTCATCATCACATAACATCCCCCCGGAAAAGATAAACCCCACCAATATAGGGTGAGCCCGGCAGAGACGACATCAGACATTTTTAAGCCCGCCACACCTTGATACATGTAGACCAAGAAAATTAATAAATGGCCGAAAAAAAATTAAAATGAAACTCGCAAATACTCGTACCATCAATTTAACAGTACCGATATCCTTCGAAACTTATATAACTATCTAATTAGAATTAAATTAGAATATTAATCTGCAGTTTAGGCTCCTCATCAGCTCAAATAAAAGAATAATATATTTATTTATCTGACACTTTTATTGCAAATACAATCTGGCGGGCTTATTGCCAGGCGGTAATCTTTTCCAACCAACCAGACAAAAGTAAATGAAGCGAGTTACGTGGTCGCAAAAAAACATTCAAATGACTACCCATCCCCACGAAATTCAGGAACACACACATCAGCATATGCCCACAAAGACAGACAATCATAATAACGAACGAATACAAAAAAAATCCTGAGATATCTATGCTACAGAACAAAGAGTGATTACCCAAAATGTGCGCACCATGTCGAACTTCAACTATAGAAGCCTCTAAATAAGAAGGCAAGAATCCATTGCGATATTCCTACAAAAGGTTTTTCAAGGTTGCTGTGACTGTCGTAACGTGATTCTAGAAACACTATGTTTATACTATGTGCCCCTAATAAATATAGCCGTGCAAGGAATCACCCTCTATTCTACATACCAACGTACAGAACGAATATCATGGCTAAACACTCAGTCACGCGTGGTATAGAGATATTGAACCAGCTGAATGACACTGTGAATGGATTATCGACACCGCCTAGCAGTATGACAAGAATCCTGGCCAATAATCTTCCTTAGGAATAAGTTAACTAGAAGCAAACCCCCTTTGTATAACAGGAGAAATTCGTGCAAAGTGGAAAAAAAATATTTAAAAATGTTCTGAGACATGTTTTATAAGTTTGAAATACGAGTACATAATTAGATTTATTGTGTTCAGTGTTTTATGTTGTTATTTTATAAATTGGTGAGGAGTAAGTACAGTTTAATTTGGTATCGTACATCCTTATGATCTTCAAATGAAAGTCGAGAATTTAATTCACTCATTAAAGATAATATAAGTACCCAATTTAATTCACTCATTAAAGATAATATAAGTACCCAATTTAATTCACTCATTAAAGATAATATAAAAGTACCCAATTTATTTAAGAAAAATACTATCATGTAGATCATTAATCAACTCATTCGCATGATGCCCCTCAACATACTCGAATTAGAGATGTCGCATATTGAAAGCGTGGCCTAGAGACAATGTTGTCTCCAATTCAATTAATTGAGCCTTCGGGCTTAGAATCATTGGAGTAAGTCCAAAATCCACGTGTTTTAATTACTATTGCCCGTGAAGATAAACAAGATTCGCATGTGTGTATGCCTATCGCACGCGTGCTTGTCACCAGACGAACTCATTTAATATACTGGTACCCTTTTGTTTATTTTTTTCGGCTACCATCGGGAAGCCCATGGGTAAGTGTCTCTTGCCAACTTGACAACAGAAGGCGTCAATCGAGGAGTGAATCATTAAAGAAATTAATAGAACGAAAATATTAAAGTTAGTTTTGAATACATATTCAGAATCGATGCATGTTTTATACTGTACTTCTTAGTGTTTCAACATTGAACGTAATTTATCATATATTGATAAATTACGTTCAATGTTGAAATTATTCCTAATTATTCCTAAATATCAAAATGGAAAATCAAGGACCTTTTTTATATACAATGATGATTGTATGTGTTTTATTTTGTACTCAACTTTCGACAACATCCTAGTTGGTAAAACGCTTGTCTTCCAGCCTGCAGGTTACGGGCTAGATTCCCGTTGGAACCCAGATTTTTTTAAATGATTCCAGTCTGGTTTGCACTTAAGGCCTCTTTAACATATTTCTAGTTGGTTGGTAGAGATTGCCACATAGTAATAAATCCTCCAGGTTAAACTGTATACAACGAAAGTGTAATACAATGCAACTTTCATTGTAAATAACACATAATGTATTTTTTTTCAACCAACTAGAAATAAGTTTAATAATTTGAATATTAATATGTAATCAGATTGGAACATATTTACTAGTCCCCTTTGATAATCGAACCTTAAATTTTCGGGTTGAAGTCTAGCGTTAACAACTATGCCACGTAGTCGCTTCTAAATGTGTAATTTATTTATTTTATGAAATATATAATAAATTGCATTGTTCGTAAACTTTTACTTTTTTATTAGACTAATTAGTGGAATAACAAAGTAATTTATTCCTAGAAACTCTTATATGGAGTAACACAAAGTTAAAATAGAACCCTTAGCTGAATTATTTATATTTATTCATTATAATCCATAAAATTATTTATTTTAATACAAAAAAAAGTATTCATTTTTATTAATCATAGTCAACGAAATTTCTGTAAAACATTCTATAAAAATTTCTTATTCGAATTTTGAATTTGTTCTAAATTTAAAATAACTGAAAACGTTAGCCCGCCACCTGTTAGCAGCTAATTTTAATTGGCGCTACACCCTCGGCAAACGGCGCCTATATTCTCATCTTCCTCGCACTGCACTTTAACCAATATAGCCATCCCTTACTGCTCATCTTCGTTCGGCAGGTATGCGACCGGAAGCAAGTGAGACTCTATAAAAAAAATTAACCAAAAGCTCGACATCCGAAAGAGGTACATTTTAATGATACGACTTTTCTAGTATGAACCTTTACAACTCCTCCCTTACGTGTATAATCAGAAATCGTCCCTGTATTGCGGATAATATTTTCCCAAAGCTATATAAGTTAGTCAGGTAGCAAATTAGGTTCAATGCCGTTCTGACAAGCGCGGCGAGAACGACTTTTATTAGTGTGTTGTATTATTAAGTGATTCATTCGAAAGCTCTTTTATCGTAAATAACTTCGCGATTTTGAACACATTTCGAAAAAATAAAAACAGTTTGTTTTGAAGTGATTGAACTATTTCGAAATGACATTTTGTTAAAAAATTGTGAGAGTGACTTTTTAATACTATAAATATATTGTGAAATTTTAAACATTTTTTTATTTTAATATAAATTGTGATGGCGACCGAAATGTATGGACATCGTTACGTTTACGTTACTGGCCCTAAACAAGAAGCGTTCAACGTTACTGATAATCTTTCATCATATTTCGCCTCGCCATACTCCTATCCAAGATCTCCGGATTCTGGTCATGTCTCCTTGGACTACCCTGCACCCCAGTCTTCGGATCTTCTACAAAGATATGGAGACTGCTCCGATCTGGCTACACCTTCACCTGGTGACAGCTTTAGATCTTTGAGTCCTTCAGAAGTACACGAAACTCATCTAATATTGAACCAAGAACCCATTCATCAAACCGATAAACATTTCACAAATCTTATACCAACAGCAAATACCATAGCATACAGAGGAATTGTACCAAATCAGGATTTCAACAATGAGTTCTATTCATCAGAATTATTAAAACCAGTTTTAGAAGAAGATTTAAAACAATGTGTAAGAAAAAAGAAAAACTACAACAAACGATCTGTATCACCAAAAATTGATAAGAAAACTGGTTTCGAATTATCAAATAATTCTTTCAAATTGGGATTAGAATGTGATGATGCTGATTTTATGGAGGATATCGGTGATGACGATAGCTTAATGCAAGATTCAGGTGACGAAGCTTTATATGGAGAGGACTTTTCATCGGAAGTCAAGAGGGGCAGAGGAAGAGGGAAAGTTGTCAGTCCTTTGGTGATGAGAAGAAGAAGACTCGCTGCTAACGCGAGGGAAAGGAGACGGATGCAGAATTTGAATAAGGCTTTTGATAGACTAAGAACCTATTTACCATCGTTAGGAAGTGATAGACAATTATCTAAATATGAAACATTACAAATGGCTCAAACGTATATAACAGCACTTTATGAACTTTTACAGTAAATTAAAAAAATATATGTTTATCTACTTAATTTGATAATTCCAGAAAATGGTAACATCTTGATTTAATATCCTTTAATGTTTTAAACTGGATTTTTTTATAAATTTACCAAAATTATAATTTTTAGATAAATTATTTAAATTATTGTATATAACATTTCAAATTATGTACATTAATTTTATTCTTAAGTAGAAAAATTACACTAATAAATATTTGTCAAAGTCGATTTCTTGCCAAATTGTCAATATAATTTATAATATATTTATTAGATCTCCATTCAAAAAAATTAACAAACACCCTTTTACTTAATGATAATTATTGTAAACGTAGTATAACTATTAAAATTCTCAGCTCAAAATGTACCTTAAATGATAGTTACCCTTGACTTAAACTAAGGTTAAAAACAATTTAAAGTATTAGAAACAGGGTAATAGTTTTATCATATTCTGTTAAAATTTTGCACGGTGGAGTGTTTCTTAAATATTTTATTTTATTTATTTTTATCAGAACAGTATTTTTTTTTTAATTTAAAAAAATGTACAAGAAATATTTTTCAATGCTTACTCTATTTTCTTAACTATACATTAATATGTTTTTTTAAATTTATGATTAGAAAAGTGGATAGTGCCAGTAATAATTATTAAATATAACAAATATTCCTTTCGATTTCATAACTAATGCATAAAGCATTTAAACAAAATTTAATTAAATACCTAATATTCACTTTGTAGAACTTTGTTATCAATAGAACAATAGTTATTGTTAAATAATGTAAATATTTTGTAATTATATATTGTAGAAAAGAACTGTTTAAAATTGTACAAATTTGTAAATACATATCAAATGAAATTAATAATTATTTTTATTATTCTTAACCCCGCTGATATAAATTACTCAAAAAAACATCAAAAATCAACCTTATATGTTTTGTGATGGAAAAAATATTTCATATAAATTTTATTCGATAGGCAATATCACACTTGGGTGATTTTTGTCACGATGTTTAAACCACAGTGCAAATAGAAGAGTTAATAAAAAAATATATTTTCAAGATTCGACTGATAAAAATTGATTTTTTTTTGTTTCAAATAAACTGAATATTTTCCCATTTTTTTTTTTTTAATTTCGAAGTAGAGAAATGTGACGAAAATTATTAAGAATTTAGTATATGGAGTGAGAAAGGGAAGAAGAGAGTTAACATTAACGACAAAAATACAAAACGGTTTTCAGGTACTTATTAACTGAAACAAAATTTGCGAACAAACCCAGATTAATTTATTTGGCCGATATCATTTGAAGTTACGTTACTTTTTTCTAACTTATTTTTAAACATTTTTGTCATTTTTTTATATCCATCTTAATTGTCATTTGAGCATCCTTGAGGAGAGTGCTCTCTAAACGGCGCTATATAAATTAACATTTTACTATTACTATTGTCAAGTAAAATGAAATGGAATAATAAACATTGAAAAAAGCAGTGTTCAAAGTAGAATTTTAAATATTTCTATAGTTAAAATATCTTACAGTTTTCAGTAACCCATATTTTATAATTTAATATTCCATATTTTAAAGGGCCATTTTAAACCTTAAATAAATCGACACAAATATTTCAATAAGTTTTCTTGTACGAGTATTATAAAGATTTTTTTAATAACTAGACAGTCTAACACGTATTTTCTTATGATTTGTATAAACTTCTTTGTTTTTTTAACGTCAGTATTGGTTTTTAAAGATTAAAGCTCTATCGATAAATAAATTAAAATAAATTCTTTACTCGTCGTAATTAAAAGAATCTACAAACTTTTTGAATGTTAGATAATTTAAATGTTTACAATGTCTTATTATTTCATTGAAAGGATATTATAACGTTTTTTTTTAGTATTTTTTCCTAAATAACGAAATTTTAATTTTTCTAATAAATATTATATACATACGAAAGACCCACTATACGAGTACAGCTATCAAATAGAAGGTTTCGAAAAAAGTCGTATAGAAGAAGAGAATGGAAAATAATCTTCATAACGCACCAGGTGCAAATACTCCACGATAGTATATGTTATCAAGTCAGTTTCCAACGATGGTAAGCAAAGAGAACAGAACAACAATCTTTGTAATATTGTATTATATGTAATTTGTACTGTATTACAACCTGGCAAGCTTATTGTCATGTGGGAATGTCTTCTAGCCTACCAGAAAGATGTTGAAGAGGCTTTAAGTGGAAAACAGACTGGATTCCTTTATAAAAAATCTGGATTCCAACGGGATTTGAGCCCGCAACCTCCGGATTTGTGACAGGCATCTTACCAACTAGACCACGGAGGTAATAACTACTCGTACTTATTATTCTTCATTATATCCTCCACGATTCCTTAAAATAATGAAACTTAGATGTGGTTAAGGTTATGATGTGATTGAAATTGTTAATGTGAGATTTGTAACAATGTGTCAGAATTTGAATGTTTTAGCCGAGTTTTTAATTAGTTAGAAAAGATATCTGAAATTTATTTTTAAAGAACCAGACCACTTCGACTCTTTCTAGTGAAGTGATTTTATATAGTATAGGCATGTACACAAAAATGGTGGGTTTACGCAATAAGAAAAATATAAAAGCATGTTTTATCTAATGAACTTTCTCAGTGCCTAAAGATGCTAGTTTGATATAATAAAAATCCCTATCGATAAGTAAACAAATTATTTTAACAACATATTTAATATCAACAATGTTTCTTTAGTTTGTGTTATTTATCACCTTAAGTTCACACTCATCATTTACCACTTCATTCCGTATCCTGTCATAAATTACAACCCCATGTATTCTTCTCAGTTCACGCATTTCTACAGCATTTGTTCGATTCCTTGAACTCTTTATCCACGTCCACCTTTCCCTCCTATATATCAACATTGGTACTAAAACACTGCTGTGGACTATTATTATCTTAATATATTTTTATGTCTGGTTCGATTAGATATATTTTAATTCTCCATTGACTTTGTTTCCTAACGCTAAGAAAATTTCGGTATTCCAAATTACTCGTACAATAGGATATTTAATAATACTTACTTTGTCAATCTACTAATTACGTTTTATTGCCACGATACATGTTTCTGTCTCCTGTCCCGAGCGTCTCTTCATTTTCAAATTAAACATGTGCTGCGATGAAAAAACGAAATTGGGAGAGATTTTCAACTTACACTTGTGTTGCAATGAAAAATTATAATTGGTCGAGATTTTCAACTTAAACATGTGTTCTTGTTAAATATTAAAAACTCTTAGTTAAAAATGATTAGTTACATTTTCTAAAGTAACAGTTACTCTTTTTTTAAACAAACTTAATAAATAAATTTAAAATTCGTGTAGTATTTTTTGTTATTGTTTTTTAATATTATTTAAGAAAAATATATTTTATAATCTTATTCATCAATGTTGTAAAAAATAAATAAATCGTACAATATTAAAGAATATTTTAGGGAATTCTGATTTCTACACTAAGTAGATAATTAATAATTTATTTAATACATCCAAGGGATATAAAATAGTTTAAATAGAAAAAAAAAGAAATATGCGATAGTATTGGAAACACTGTCGTAATTATCAGCAGGCCAACTCTTTCACTACAATGGGACTTTCTTTTAGTACATTTTTATACACCATTGATAATCGAGCCCGAAGCCTCCGAGTGACAAACAAGCGCATACTCATTAAATTCGTCGTAGTAGGTATGCTGTAAAGTAGCACCGTTACTACTTTTATTGAGTCAACTTGTTTGTTTTCAGTAAGTTACAGGCAAAAACAAGCGCATACTCATTAAATTCGTCGTAGTAGGTATGCTGTAAAGTAGCACCGTTACTACTTTTATTGAGTCAACTTGTTTGTATTCAGTAAGTTACAGGCAAAAACAAGCGCATACTCATTAAATTCGTCGTATTAGGTATGCTGTAAAGTAACACCGTTACTACTTTTATTGAGTCAACTTGTTTGTCTTCAGTAAGTTACAGGCAAAAACAAGCGCATACTCATTAAATTCGTCGTATTTTGTATGCTGTAAAGTAGCACCGTTACTACTTTTATTGAGTCAACTTGTTTGTCTTCAGTAAGTTACAGGCAAAAACAAGCGCATACTCATTAAATTCGTCGTAGTAAGTATGCTGTAAAGTAGCACCGTTACTACTTTTATTGAGTTAATTTGTTTGTCTTCAGTAAGTTACAGGCAAACGCTTAGTTGACTGGAGACACGACAAATGAAAGGCAACAAACCCAGATTCATGTAAACTGAGTGTCCACTTTAAATTATCCGTTTTTTATTTTGTAGTTAGTGTGGTTTTTATGAATTTTGTATTCATACAATCAATTGTTTCGTAAATAAATAAAATACTAGATATCAGATTAGTTGTAAAAATGTAAGTTTTACAAAGTAGTTTTAACAACACACCAGCACTTAAAGAGGAACAAGGAAACTAAACAGGTTGTTCTTGTTTTTTTTTTGGGTATCCATCACATATTTAAATACCCGCCATAATGATCATATAACTGATGTGTGAGGAAGATCCAAGCTGTCTGCCAAGGCGCTGATGAAGACATAATGAGGGAGGGAAAACAAAGATTTCGGATTATTTCCTCTAAATCTGCGGCATTTGGTCGTAATAATAGTTGTCTGTGTAAGGAATTATATCAAAATCATAAGTCACAAAACGACTCCATTATCTAAAATAAAAATATTCAAAATAATCTCCCATTGATATTAAAAACATATTCTTTATTAGATAGCTGTTCAGTCTTGTATATATTTTTTTCAATTTCAAGTCAAGCAAGATATTATTAGTTCATTTATAAACAATCAATTTTATTTATCCTGAAATCTTTGAAAAACAAGTTTACCTGTGAAGAAGTGTTTAATTGCACCAGTCTGTTATTAGCTATACTACTCCTTAAAGAAACAAAACTATACTTTGGGATTTACGTCGAATGGATGACGATTGCTTATCATAATACATACTCTAAGGTGAAATGCAAACCGCGGAAGATCTCACGGTGGGCAGCACCTACGTTACGTTACAAACTTAACATATGTTATATTGCATTACACTTCCGTTGCATATAGTACAGCCTAGCGGGCTTATTGCCATGAGGCAATATTTTCTAAACAACCAGAAAGATCCACCATCCCTTCCTTTCCTTTTGATTGATGATATCTCACTTTATATGAAAAGTAATGTTCGGGTGTTAGTCCGTCTTTGTGGGGTTCGTGGGTATATGCTCACGTATGTGTTTATTGATTTAGTGGGGATGGATAGTCATTTGAATGATTTATGCGATCACGTAACTTGCTTCTTTTAATTTTGTCTGGTTGGTTGGCAGAGATTGCCACCTGACAATAAGCCCGCCAGATTGTATTTGCAATAAAAGTGTTAAATAAATAAATAAAGATGTTAAACATGCCTGAACTGAAAACCAGACAAGATTTTTTTTATTTGGGTTGCATCGGGAATCGAACCCGCAACCACCGGATTGCAAGTCAAGCGTCTTACGAACTAGACTACGGAGGTTGTCAAAAAAGACAACAAAAATTAATTGTGAGAAGAGGGCATATTACACCAAGGATAGAAATCTGTGGAATGAAATACTTTAGCAGCGAAGTGTGTTATAAAAATTGGTTTAAGGAACTCAAATTTAAATAAGGACGATACATGGAGTACCCTCAAACAAGGACTGGATGTGCATCCGTGGATCGAGAATTAGTCTCCACAGCCATCAGAAAATATGCCACCAGCTCCAAGCTTCTCTTCAATAATAATTACATATATGTGTATATGTTATTAGTCTCTCTATATTCCTTGATTTTTTTATTTAAAAAAAATTATATTCCTTCTCAGATATTCTTCATTTTTGTATTGAATTTTATCACCGAGTGTCCTGAAGAAAAAAAAACATTATTTGAGTTCCTTCTTCTCCCTGACATTCAAAATCAGAAAGATCACACTTTAATTAAAAAAAACAAAACAGCCCATTTAACATTATCGCATAAACAAGCATTTTACCAACTAGGCCACGACATCCGTGGCCTAGGTTGGTAAGACGCTGGTCGTCCGATCCGGAGGTTACGGGTTCAAATCCCGCTGGAAATCCCGCTTTTTTAAAAAAGGATTCCAGTCTGATTTTCACTTAAGGCCTCTTTGACATCTTTCTACGTTGGTTGGTAAAGATTGTCACATGGCAATAAGTCCGCGAGGCTGTAATATAATACAATATTTCGTCAAGTATTTGAAAAACCACTCTGGGTACTTTTCTTGTGTTCCATCGAGACTCGAACCAAAAACCTCCGGACGGAAAGTCAAGCGCTCTACTACTGTAAAAGAAGATAAATAAAGTATTGCAAATTTAACTCCATAATTGCATCGTAATTTTCTTTTACACAGGTCATTGCTTTCCTATACATTAATCCTTCGTAACTTCAAAAGAAACTTTTTCTTAACAAACCTTCAGGACCTCTGATGGAAAAGGTGGATGCCAGCAGACCCTGACAATTTAATTGTGCTACCATAATCAAAATATTCCAGAGTCATCGAAAAGGCTACCTCTACAGTGTGCCTTAACTCTTCAATAACGAAGCTCCAAAAATCCTTGCGTTCCTAAGCGGGGTCGGTAACGGACCCTCATTAATTTTCAAGAATATCTATTTTATTCAGAAGGATATATTTTGTGTTTTATGTGATTTCATATTTAATTATTTTCATATACTCGTATCTGATAATATAATATATTATCTTATATACCTCCGCAAAAAACGTAATACGTCAATATATATTCTACCTATCTCGCGAAAAATATAGAACACACATCACCCGTAGAGTAATATTTGAAGAAATTTCTTCTTGCTTTTGCAATCAATTTAAAATATTATTTTCTGCATTTTCTCTGAGATGTGGACTGTCAACTATCAGTCTGGCTTAATGGTCGACTTTATGTGGGGTGACCATGAAAGATCACATGCGGATTCCGGGTTTCATACATTCTTTAAACGCTATTCCTCCAATAACGTCTTCTTTGCCTTCCTATCTTATGATGTCTTTTGTTTTATAGATTATTTTTATTTCTATAGGTATGTTTTATTCTGTCTTCGCGTGTTTTACCAACTATGCATTGTAAGACCCCCATTTCTGAAATTGGAGTAGCACCTGCAATTGTGCGGTATCAGGTCTATTTTTAATGGCATATGTGTCTAATATATGTTTTATACTCGTACATCCTCTCTTAAATTCCAAAATATTTAAAAAAATATATGAAATTAGACGAATTGATTTAAAAATGTTTCGTACTCTCTTCCGAAGATATATGTTTTGAGTGGATGTCCCGATGGAAGTTTAGTGGAATTCTAAAATTATTGAGGTAAGTTAAAATTATATGTATTTCTAAGTACACGGTACAATGTACCTTATAACAAAAATTAAAAAGAGCCAGAAGGGAGTGCTTAACACATTAAATTTAGCAGAATATACAATATAAAAAATAATTTTACCCAATTACAACAAAAATATTTAGAATGAAACAGGTATCAAATCGTAAAATCACATGTTACCACACAATACGCGGCCATTCATTGGTGCAAAGCCCGCACAGCGCAAAAAATACGTACAAAATAGACAAATCATTGTAAAACAAATCAAAAACGAAGTACAAATTGAAAACAAAATATAAAAGAAGGAATCAGACAGGTACAACTTCACAAATCCTCAAAAAGCACCGGGTAAAAATCACAAAAATAGTTTTAAAAAAAACACAATAATCAATTAAAAAGCAGTTCAAAAGAAGGTCTTTAAAAGTCCTCGAAAGATACTCGGGATCCCACTTCAAGACTCGGATATTCGGAAGTGCCTTTTCAGGCTTTAAAATACATTTGTGGCGATTGATTTCTGAAGTCAAAGGAGAACGCTTCTAGTATAATGGCCTAAAAACGTATCGAAACAAATACATTGAAACAAAACATGAATCCTCCATAAACAGAAAATGCAAAAATGATTTCTGGGTGTTTCTAAAAAGATTCCTTTTTTACACTGTGCGCTTTTAGAGAAAAGAAATGCAATTTTCTTATATTGATTGAATACACTGATAGGAATAATCGAAGATTAACTAATGAAGACATGTATGCAGGTTACAAATGACATATTTGAACAGCGTTGTGGATTATTGAGGAACAGAAATATTATCTCCAAAGTAATTAGACTATTTTCTTCAGGGTAACAATAACAAATAGATGTCTTATAAAGCACTATTATTATAGATAATTAAATACCATCATAAGAGTCCTTTGTGACTGAATTTTTAAAATGCAGTTCATAAACGGTAAGATTTTTGCTACAAGTATGTATGAACCAGAATGTCAAAAATGAATATATTAGAGATGAATATCTCTCTGGTTGGAAAAAGATGCCATGAGGCTATAAACCGGCCGATTGTGCTTTTGTGTAATTAAGTGCCAAATAAATATAGTATTGTATTATACTTATGTTGTAAACAGTAAACTTGGCGAACTTATTACAATGTGTCAATTTCTTCAATGACGTTTGTTAAAAAAGGTAATGTGTAGTTTTTAAATGAAAAACGAATAATAAATTAGGGATATTGTAGACCCCGTTCAGGAACGGAAGAGTTAAATCGATCGGCACAGTTCTCTTTGCACTTTAACGAAACCCTCGGAAGATTGGCAGCAGCAAACAGAGGTCGGGGTTAATTGATGGACCCCGTGAGGGGCATGGCGGGCTCGGGGCCCAGTGAGGGCTATGGGGTCCAGGGTGATTAAAAGAATTGGAGCTATACCGGTAAATCGGCACGCATCGGCAAGTGAAAATAACATGCGTCTCTTTGAACTTTGCAATGGTTATTTTATTTATATGTTATATAATATTTATTCAAATTAACGATCATGATATTTACAAATAATGAATTGGCTCTAAATAATTGTAATAAATTGGCTCAATCACAAAAAAAACATTGAATGTGTATATTACCGTTTTGTTAAAATAATACTCGTATAAAACACGTTAGATTTAACGAATTTTCAAAATTGTTACACTCAGGTTTAAAAGCAACGGATTTGAAAAAGTTAGAGCGTGTATGGACAGATAATACGGCCACATCTACCACGTGCTCAGGTGATGTGACAATTGAAATTTGATATCTTTACCCTCAGTAGTATGTCAACTAGAGTCGATATAAGACGTGTTGTTTCGTTATATACTGAAATGTTAAAACTGAATATCACATAGTTATTGAGTTTCATTTAAAAAACACTTTTAAATGCTGTCTACGGAGAATCCTCTTCATAGACAGCACCTTACTATTACACTTGATAACCGCGTGATATTCAATTTTTGACATTTTAGAATATAACGAAATAACACACCTTCCATCATAACATACAACTGAGGAAATTAGTATTAAAATTTAACTAACATTGCCTGACCATACATGGGCGTGGTATATATCCATCACGATCTACAATAACTTAATCAAGTTGAAATTTTTAGACCTAAGTGGTATACAAATATTTTCTCCCTTATAAAATTTATTTACATTGGTAAAATTATTTTCATTCTAATTAAATTTTCCTTCCTTTTGTATGACGAATTATAAATGTTTACTTCCTTTTCTTAATTTATCAAAACATATTCAACACTTTCATTTGGTTGTGCATTGTGAAATTATAATTAAATTTACCGTTGCAGCGCTCCGATGCGTCAATATTCAGTAAATTCTAAAACCGTATAAATGAAACCGTATTTAATGAATTGTTACTTAAACCATAAATACTCGTATCTGACCAGTGGATACGACATTGTGTTATATTACACTTTTACGTATACTGTAAACCTGATGGAATTATTGACATGTGGGAATCTCTTCCAACTAACCAAAAAAGTGTTTGAACAAACCTTGAGTGAAATCAGACTGAACCCCTTTTTAAAAATTTGGGTACCAACTGGATTCGAACCAATTCGTACAAACGGATATTATACCTACGTGAATTGGATTTAATTATTGTATTATATATGTATTAAACTCTGCCTCCTAGTGTTAGAAATATGGATGGCGTGTGCAGCTTTAGAAAGCCCTGAAAATCCATCCTTTTTTGGGAGGTCTTATCAAAATTTATGATATTATATGAACACTACACTAAACCTAAAACCGAATGTGTTGCTATTACATATCCTAAAATATATAAAGGTTTTTTTGTAGTTCGTTTTTCCTTGGTCAGTTTTCTACTGTTTTCTAACCAAATATGTTTTTTTGAACATATGCAGATGTGGTGAAGTACCTAATCTAATAACCGCAGCCACAACTTTCCTATCTTTACACTCAATTTATATATACAATATTTATTTTGTAATATTTAAAATCTGTCAATGATAGTGAGTTCGAATCCTGAATTAGAGCGCCCTTGAGAAGAGTTTTCTTTCTAGACGTCGCTATGTATTGTAAATTGTCGTTTTATTATTATTATTATATCGTTGTATACAATATATCCTAGAGTTTATAACTATTTGTCAATCTCTTCCAACTCATAAGAAAAATGTTAACAAAATCTTAAGTTTAACCAAGACACAATTATTAAATTAATATTTGCACTAATGAGAATCAATCTAACTCCTTCCACTTTTTCCTCGGTCTATCTCTTCCTCCTCAAATTATTTAGTCAATCAATAAAATAAACTTATCAAATATTTGACTGAAGCCAACCCTCTTTTCCAGTTAACATATAGATTTACTTATTTACTTAGATGTTCGGTCATGCGCTTTATTCTATTTACACAAGCCCGCATACAATAAAGCACGACGCATGTGCAGGCGGGCTCCGGGCATTGTGCGAGGTGTGACTAATGTACTGCAAGTTCTATTATTGGTTGGAAACGGACCAATAGTGAACCATTTTTAGTTGTGACACACTTCGAGATTTTTTTCTTGATTAGTCGTTTAACACAAGAAAAATAAGTAAGGTGCAAATAATTTGGAAGTGAATGTACACGAAACAAAAAATACTATCAATAAAATATTTAATATTAAGAAAAAAATATGTGGTATTTTTACTATGGTATGATACAGTAAGAAATTATCGAAAAAGATACATGTTTTGTATTTTTTTTTAGAGATATTGAGTTGGAGACCTCCTAAACAAATGCATGACTAAAATGACTATAAAGGGTGTGGTATGGAGTTATTGAACATATTAAAGCAATTCAAATAGAGCGTGAAAATAATAATATAAGGAAGATTTATATAGAGCCGTTTAGAGACGAGACTTAAGATACAGATAAAAGCCTAGTTTACTGGGGACACGAAAATTAAAGGCAACAAACCCAGATCCATATAAATAGTGTGTCTAGATTAAATTACGTGTTGTTTCATAATTTATGTATTTATGAAATTTCTTGTCATGTATAAATAAACAAAGACGCTTTAACTCGAGATGCTCTCAAGGACGCGTTAACTCGAGATGCTCTCAAGGACGCGTTAACTCGAGATGCTCTCAAGGACGCGTTAACTCGAGATGCTCTCAAGGATGCTTTAACTCGAGATGCTCTCAAGGACGCGTTAACTCGAGATGCTCTCAAGGACGCGTTAACTCGAGATGCTCTCAAGGACGCTTTAACTCAAGATGCTCTCAAGGACGCGTTAACTCGAGGTGCTCTCAAGGACGCGTTAACTCGAGACTCGTAACCACCATTATTGTAAAGTTCTAGTATGAATAAACGTGTTGAGTTTAAAGATAGGAAGGTTGTCACTGCGGCCATTAGATTAAGAAATTCCCCTGCATATGTAGTCTATTGTATTGTATTATATTACACTTTTGATGTATACAGTACAACCTGGCAGGGTGTTGCCATTTGGCAATCTCTTCCAACCAACGAGAAAGATGTTAAAGAGGCCTTAAGTGAAAACCAGACTAGATTTATTTATTTATTTATTTATTTAACACTTTTATTGCAAATACAATCTGGTGGGCTTATTGCCAGGCGGCAATCTCTTCCAACCAACCAGACAAAAGTAAATGAAGCAAGTTACGTTGTCGCATAAATCATTCAAAAGACTATCCATCCCCACGAAATCCATAAACACATACACGAACATATGCCCACGAACGCCACAAAGACAATCACCCGAACATTCTTTTTCATATAAAGTAAGATATCATCAATCAAAAGGATAGGAAGGGATGGTGGAGAGAAAAGGAAAAGAAAAATCAGGAATGAAACACGTTCTATAAAAAAATGTCTAGGTTCCAGCGGGATTTGAACCCGCAACCTTCCAGGCTGGGAGACAGGCATCTTGCCAACTGGGCCACTGAGGTCGTCTGCAAATGTTAATAAAAATATATTTGGTAAGAAAACCGCAGAAAACTTACCAAGGGAAGACGATATGTGATAGTAACACATTTGGCTTTAGTTGTAGTATGCATATCATAATATAAATAGGCCAAAACCCATACGACGGCTGTCGCCAAACAAAGGATACGAGAATTGAATTTTGAATACGAGAGAGCGAGAGAGGAATACTTGGATTCTCTCCGAAAGAAATTCGAAATTGGAATCTCGGTGGGTCCGTGATACTGAACGAATTTTAAATACCTAGCTAACAATTTTGGAACCGGTGTAAAAGAGGACGATGTATAAATTATATATATAAACAAATTCTACATTTATGAATATATATTTTCATAAATGTAGAATTTGTTTTACTTCCGTGAATATTTCACGAGTTGCAACTAGTATTATATAATCATGAATTTTATAAGATCTCCAAAAAAGTTTAGAATACAGAGTTTGAATGTTTCTGCTGTGTGTTTTAATTTAGGACAAATATATGGAATTTGTAATTAAGGAATTATATCACTTTATTATAGGCCGTGCCTAGTAGAGTGGTTCTCCATATCGACAAATTGGTGTTTTTTTTTGCATGTATGTGTACTTGTTCCATTAAAATTATGTGAATTGTAAATGTTATAATATTGTTGATACTTAAAAAAATGATGAAACTATCACAAGGCAATATTAATGGAAAGTAAAAAAGGACGCTTATAACTTGAACTACTAAATCTGAATTTATATATTGTATGAAATCTAACTAATTATAGAAAATATAGAACAAAATTAGGAAGACGTCTGGAGCACCGTTGAAATCAAAACACTTTTTATAAGGATTCCTGTCTGGTTTTCACTTAAGGCCTCTTAAAACCTTTCTGGTTGGCTGGAAGAAATAGTCACATGGCAATAAGCCTACCAAGTTGTACTATTTACATCGGAAGTGTAAAACAATACTATACGTTTTATTTACTGATATACGAGGACATAACATTTAAGGATATAACATTTAAGGATATAAAATTTAAGGATATAACATTTAAGGATATACCATTTAAGGATATAACATTTAAGGATATAACATTTAAGGATATACTATTTAAGGATATACCATTTAAGGGTATACCTTTTATGGATATAACATTTAAGGATATAATTTTTTTTCTATTGTGCTGTTAAACTTAAATATGATAGTTTCGCCCATTTGCATTAACGTTATAAATTTTGAATTTCCCTTAACGTTATAGATATAAAAAAAACTCAATTCATTTCATTCATTCACGATTTAAAGGTTTTTAGAAATAAAATCTCATGACAATTGTTTACTCCTTCAGTTGGACTTAAACGCTATTTGAGAGTGGAATCAGGAGAGAAAAGTAAACTAGTGTATTTTTCCAACCCCATTATTTAAATAAAATCAAAAAGTAATTTTCGAGACATTTATACTGAGCGCGATTTCTACCCATTGTTCTATCCTAAAAGGTTTCTTCAAGATACAATATGTCGAGATGCTACCTTCTAAGCCTGAGGAGGGATGTGACGGTCTCTTATTATATCTTATGATTGCCTACAAGAGCAACGTCTATTCCAACAATATTGGAAAATATACGATTTTATATTACTGACAACTATTCAATCAAGTTGAGTATTACTCCTGACACCTTTTTTAATTGTCGATATAACACCGAACATTGTAATAAAACAGAACAAAAATAACTATTCGAGTTACAAAAATATCGATATTTTTTAACTGACAATAAATAGAACTAACTTATCAAAAGCTTTTAATTTGTTACGAGGGTTGTTACTTTAATACACGACCTCAAATATTGATATTTTCAATACTTCAGAAAATATTAAAATGAATACGTTTCGAGCTTTTTTGTTCATTTCTATTACTTGTAAGTGAATCATTTATCTTTAAGCTTTGTATTTAATTGTGTTAATTTTAACATGTATGTGAAAGCTTTGTAAACTAAATTTTGAATAAAACAAGCTAAAAAGAAGATATTATATTATGAACAAATTTAAAATGGGACAAGGAGTGTTTTTTTAACAACGATATCCATTATTGCAAAAAATCTTTTAATTATATCCTGTTCAATTGATCAGAAGCCATAATGGTCTTATCAATCACGGATCATCTGTCAAAACAGTTATTATTATGAACCCTAGAGGAAACACAATGTAGTTATTTAGAAAAAGAAGACTTGGTTAGTAATTATCTCAAAGTTTTGCATCTACGTTAGATTTGCGAGTCACTCAAAGGAAAAAAATATAATATAAATTAAAACCATTCTTGAACTCAATTTTTTTTATATATAAAAAAACTGAAATTAAGATATCAAAGTGAAATGTTTTAATTAAGGGTTGTTTAAACCCCTTGCGTTTAACTTTTTAACCTTTTTTAAATCATAACGCCGCCACCCTTGCATTAAAATTTTATTCGATGACGTGACTAAAAATTAAAATGATTTGATATGTATATTTTTGTAAAAATGGTGTTTTAGTAAAATGAAGATAAAAAAAGGTTTAAATTTTGTTTATTAAATATAACAAAAAAAATTATAAGCGATGAAATTGAGAAATGCATCTCTTATATTCGGATTAAATAAATAATTATCAAAGAACAGTTTATTTATTATACGCGTATATAGCATTATTCAGAGAGGAAAGTCTCTCTTCAATGGCGATAAAGCTTCGCATTCTCTGTTTATAGCTTAGAGATCTGGAGGATCTAATACTAAACGCACCACAGAACCGCCGAATCAAATGCAAACACTCTCGATGGCTCAAGACTTGAAGAATTTCATGTTTTCAGTGTTCTTTCTGAGATGTCTACTCAATCTTTTGTTTTTTTTTTTTCAATTTTGGTCTGTCTGGAGTAATGAAGTGAGAGGGGTTTGATTTGCGTGATATACGAGTATACATATGTAATTGAGTGTCACTGTTTGTCAGGTTTGTGAAAATATACAACGGGGTTTTATATAATAAAAAATTGGAAAGAAATAACTGTTTATTTTTTCATGCTATATGTCGTCAGTGAAATACAGGCAAAAGCCTTGTTTACTAGGAACACTACAAATGAAAGGCAACAAACCAAGGTCCATTTAAATTGTGCAATCAAATTAAATTACCTGTTGTTTTTTCGCTAATTCTGTATTTATAGATTTCTTGTCATGTGTAAATAAAATAAAATAAAATAAAAAATCTGCTGATCGTCTAACATAACTTGATTTTTTGCACGTCAACAATATAAGAACACCCAGAAAGAAATTCAAACTGCATACATACGACCTCCATGACATAGATGGTAAGACGTCTGTCTTCCAATGCAGGTTTGATTCCGTTGGAACCCAGTTTTTGTTTTATTGCAGTATAGTTTTGACTTCAGGGTCTTTAACATATTTACGGTTGGTTGAAAGAAATTGCAACATGGCAATAAGACAATCATAGTTGGTCGTTTGCAATAAAAATGTAATACAGTACACTTAGCGTGTTAATAAATATCTAATAGAGATTAAGTTACTCAAACTCCTTGAAAAACGGTTTTGTTGGATAAACGCATGTTTCCCTGTCTAAATAGGCAGGGAGGACAGAGCGTCAGATTTTCCTATCTCGACACACATCCTTCACTTCTTTGACATCCATACAACATCTCATACAACTCAAATTTCTGTGACTTTGTACGTTTCCTTGCTTCAAAATATAATATAATTAATTTGTATAAAAATTATAACACAACAGTTATAATGTAATATATCGAATAATATATGACACAATATATGTGTATTGCAACTGATGTTTGCAAAAGCAGCACAGTTAAATTGAGGCAACAGTAACGTGATTGAAGACACGATGAAAAGACTGGGCTGTGTAGTGAGTGGCAATACGATTCATTATACTATCGCTGTATTAATACAATTTATTATATTATATGTATGCGTGATGGATGATAGATTAGCTAGCTGTACCACCCATTGTATCCATTTTAAGACAGGACCGCCTTTCCATTACGTATAATGTGCCAAGCACACGTAAGCAGTCCACTTTAGTGGGCTGCAAACGGAACCTCGCAGCACTTCACGAATACTTGTTTGAAACATATTATCGTCATTCCGTTACGATGACCCCCGTAGCCTAGTGATAATATTCTTGACTTTAGCTCGGGGGTTTCAGGTTCGATTTCCGATAACACCCAAAAATCTAAAAAGGGTGCCAGCATGTGTTGTCCATTTATACTTGAAAAATATCGCTGTGTTTTGAGATGCTAAGAACAATATTTTAAAAGCGTTTGAAAAAAATTCTTAACTTCTAATTAGTAATGTTACTCGTTAAATTTCCTCTTGAGGGTAAATTATCGTTGTTAGTTTTCATGAATTTCGTACAATTTAATTTTAATTTGGATAATATTTAATATTATGAAACTCCATTAATTTATTGTTGTTTGGGTCGTGGAAAAAAACTAAAAAGAGTCAAATAAATAATGTAGAAATGCTTGAACTTAGAAACTATGTACAACATATATAGTTCAACAAACATAATATACGAGTATATAGAGTGAAAATGTATAAGAATATACGAAATGAGATTATTACGCATAAATGTGTAATTAAGACTAATGTGTTGAGTAAGATGAAAAAGAGCATTTTGAGATGGTTTGGACATGTAGAACGAATAAATTAAGAAATATTAACCGGGAAATGTCTTCATGTGAGTAGAAGGCTTAATCGAGGAAGACCAAGGAAAGTTTGGTTGGATCAAGTGAATGAGATTTTGAAAGTCGGAAAAATCGTATGAGATTTATGAGGTGTAGAAGAGGTTATCGAGATTGGAAAGTCTAGCGCTCTTTCCTTTCTGCCTACCCCGATTGAAAGATGACGTGATGATATGTATGTATGAATACGAAAAGTACTTATGTTATTAAAGAAACTGATTTTTAACATAATTTAAATCAAGTCTATTTGATTTTATTTAACCTACTTATTTACTTTTAAATTGTGGTCTCAGGCGGCATTACCTCTAGCGTTGGCGCTGCCGTCGAAACGGACTCTATGGAAAATAAACCCATATTTCATTTGTTCATAATATATCTGTTTTTTGTGACATATTTGCTGAATGGAGCAGGCATTTCAAGGTATTATTTATTTATAAAGAGAATTATTCGACGAGTTGGATTGATAATGAAGATAGTGTTTTAATAGACTTTGTATATATACATTTGTGAGATGCATGGCCGTGCGGTAACTCACTGGACTTCCGTACGGAAGGTCGTCGGTTCGAACCCCGCCTTGTGCTACTCCCTTCGAATGACACAGGTATTTTTTCTGCCTAGTATTTGAGGGTATATGGGAACCTATGACTTTTCTTATATCTATTCTAGGAAAAAAAAACATGTCGGTGTGCTCCGATCGTCTCACTTTGGTGTCCCATCGGATCCAGTACAGCGGTGTGACCGGTGAGTTTGCTGATGTGCTACAGTTCACTCCCTTTAAAAAAAAATCCACGGCACAGCTTCGCTTTCTAACCGAATTGACGTTGGAATGGCGAGGGAGTCCTCGTCTACGAGGCCCAGCAACGACGACGACACATACGTACATAACATCACGCCGTGTCCCCTGCGGAGTACGCAGAGATAATTGATCTCGAAATTATTTTATTCAAGCACATAACTTTTGTATCTTCCGCATTCATTTATCTTCTATTATTCAAACTTCTCACTTTACCTTCTTTCAAAATCAGATACATTTAGCTACTTCTGTATGCAGATGACATGGTAATGCTTGCTGAAAATAAAGTGATTTAAGGAATATGATAAGTGAGCTGTATGAGAGATATCTAGTAAAAGGTTTGAAAATGAATGCAAAGAAATCAAAGAATTATATTGTAGAAAAAATAATGGTAAAAAGTTGTGCGATATTTGGTTTAACTCAGAAAAACTGGAGCAGGTTGATGACTTCTGTTATGTGGGTAGTATGTTTACGAGTAATGGACGAGTTGAAAGGACATTGAAAGAAATATATCAACAGGAAACAAGGTAAACGGAGCAGTTAATGAAAAATATTACAACCGCGCAATATCAACAGTAGCAAAAATTACAATACGTAGTAACGTATTAATACCCACCTTGACGTATGGAACTTGGACTCGGCAGATGAAGATAGACATGTGCACTAAAACAAATTGTGTCAATGTATGAAAGAACGCATTATGAAAACACCAGAAATGAATGTATGAATACAATGGATATTTTAATATAACGTGTTTCATTCCTGATTTTTCTTTCCTCTCCACCATCCCTTCCTTTTCCTTTGATTGATAACATCTTACTTATATTTTTATTATATATACGAGTATGTTCGTAAATTTCATAAAGATGAATAAACAAATAAATATTTTTTTGCGCCGTTGGTTGGAAGAGATTGCGGCCTGGCAATAAGCCTGCCAGATTTTTTTTTTACAGTGAAGCAATAAATAAATAAATGGTATGCTGCAGTCAGCTACAGAAAAACATAAATTCAAATGTAAAACTATATGACAGATAGATTGTTAGGGATGTGCGCTATGGGTGACGTGGTTAGCCAAGACGATCTGGGTCTCAGATCATAAACCACCCTACTGAAGTAAATTGAGCAAATAAGACAAAGTTTTTAGAGCAAAATTTTGAAGGGGTTGACCGTGTCTCGTTAATTAAACTCCGTATAGAGAGCAGGGCTGCCCAACCTTTTTATACACTTTTGCTATTTTTATTAAAGGGTGACATTGCGATCTACTAGTGTACAGAAAAAGTACAAAATTATAATAATTCAAAATAACAAAAAATTATACAGAACAAAATTTACAAACGGTATTTTTTAGCATATGCAATGAAATAAAAATTAAAGATCTTAAAAGCATGCCGCGATTGGCAGATCGCGATCGACTGGTTGGACACATCTGGTATATTGAAAGAGTGTCTGGAATGTTGAAAGACTGCGCATATTCATATATTTGATGACACTCTTGGCCTAGTTAGTAATACGCCTGTCTTCTAACATGGAGGTTGCGAATTCTATTCCCATTGAAAATCAGATTTATTTAAAAAAAAAACTTTTCAGTCTGGTTTTCATTTAAGGCCTCCTAAACATCTTTCTGGTAGGCTGGAAGAGAGTTTGCTACTTGGCAATAATCCCACAAAGTTGTATGTAAATATTAAACAACCATGATTCATCCTTAGTTTACCCCTTTTGTAATATTTAAGCATTTATAATAATCCGTCACGTTGTACTGTATAAAACAAAAGTATAACTCAATACAGTTTTCATGATCAAAATGTGTTCTTCGAATAATTTAAAAGATATCTTAATTAAAATACCGTATTGTCTAGACCCACACTGTAACCTCCAAAAACTATCGACACATCAAATTTCATTGAACCCCAATTACTTGGTATTTCCATATGATTGCAAATGTTACCCAATCCTCTAGACATAAGAGTTAAAATAATTCCCATGGAATGGTGAGCATCGAGGAGCCGTCTTGCAGCGTATTCAAAGTAACCAGAGACCATTACGAGATCAATCGACGGCTGATTAATAAGGTGCCCGTGGAGCCAATCTTTATTAAGAATAATGAGGCTGTTGGAATAATCATCATGGAACCCTTCATCAATGCTATCAAATGCGGATATGCAATAAGTATTGATAAAGAGATATTATTTAGAATGTAATAAAAAATATAAAATTGTATTTTTTGTCGAAGCGTTGGGTTAATCAGGCGGCAAATAAATCTTCACATTCTATCAACATTATTTTGCATGCTATACAATCACAATCCACCTTCATGTCTTCGTCAAATTCTAGTTTCTTTCAGAACATTGACATTTTCTTCAATCAGTCAATGAAATACTTCTTTGAATACCAACACATCATATTACATATTGTATATTTTCATTTGCGGTTCAGTCAGCGCGACTAAACAACAAACCTCCAAGATTTTTTATTTATTTTATCCACTTTGCATGGATTTTTCTGGTTACGCAAAGAGGGTTTGCTTCTAGTTAGCTTATTCGTGAGGAAGAAAACTAGCCAGAATTATTCTCATACTGCTAGACGGTGCTGACAATAGAGCCACAGTGCCATTCAGTTGGTTCAATCTCTATACCACGCGTAACTGAGTGTTTAGCCATGACATTCGTTCTGTAAGTTGATATGTAGAACAGAGGGTGATTCATTGCACAGCTATATTTATTGAAGACATATAAACTTAGTGCTTCAAGTATCGCGGGACAGTTAAAGCAACCTTGAATTTTTTTAGTAGAAAGGAATATCGCAATGGATTCTTGCCTTCTTGTTTCGAGGATTTTATAGTTGCACACCGTGAGAAGTTCGACATGGTGAGCATATTTTGAGTAATCACTCTTTGTTCTGTTCCATAGATGTCTCGTTTTTTTTTGTATTTGTTTTATATTATACTTATATTTGAGCTGATGAGGAGCCCAACCTGCAAATGTATATTCTAATTTAGTTCTAACTAGATAGTTTTATAAGTTTCGAAGAATATCGGTAGTGTTAAATTCTCTTGATATTCTCATTATGATGTGTAATAGTCCGATATCAAATGCGAGACATGGTTAAGGAATGTGAGTCCGACACCAAGGTCTACTCCCGAATCTTCAAATTTAGGAACTCTGTTTAATACTACTATCTGTATGGTTCGGTAAAAATGATCGACTTTAGAATACACAGACACATTTATTTATATTGAACAGCCAAGAAATGGGATGTCTTTCTTTGTCTCTTTTGCTATTACTTTTCCCTAGATAATCAGTTGTGTTATAATACATCTAGTGGCCCTAATTATGTGACCAAGAACATTCACAGTTTAAAGTAGTTCTCTGTCACATCCACATTTGTAACATGATCTATCCAGGATAGAGCTATAGATCAACATCTCAAAAGTCTAGATCTAATGTGATATTTCCTAGTGTAGTGTTCCCACTTCCATTCAATAAAGGAGCTAACTTTTTCTTTTCCATAGCAAGGTTTGACGCAATGATGACCTCCGAGGTCTAGTCGATAAAACACCTGTTTCCCAGCTCGGAGGTTGTGGGTTTAAATACTGCTGGAACTAGTTTTCAATTTAGGCATCTTTAATGTCTTCCTGGTTGGTTGAAGAGATTGCCATATGGCATTAACCCCACCAGGCTATAAACAACAAAGTGTAGTACAATACAATACAATGTATATTTTTTTCGAGATACCGTCTCCTATCTGAGAATGTCTTCTTTCACGTTAATAATACGTCTGAAGATCCACATCTCAAAAATCTCAATTCTACGTGACGTGTCCTTGTACAGTGCTCATATCTCCATCCTATAGAGAAGAGTTGAGAAGATGTAGCGCACGAGCCATACGCATTTTAATTTTCAAGCTCAGGTTTCGGCATGTCGAGAGAGAATTCATATTAATCCAAGCACTTTCAGCTTCTCTATCCCTTCCCTTACGGTGATAAAATTGAAACGCGCGCTCCGGTGTTGGGTAGTGAGTACGCGATAAAAAATTAGCGATTTTAAATCGGAAAAATAAGAACATTCATAGATAATCCCCTTAATTAATTATAATTGAAGTTAAAAATTATAATAATTGAGATTTATTTGCTGAAAACATTAAAAAACTAGAAAACAACATTAGAAAACATTAGTCTCGTTGCCAGCTCAACAGCTACTGCGGCGCGGCAGGGTTGGTGGCTAACTCGGGCGTGGCTTACACTTGCGAGGTTGAGACAATTGAGTTCCTCGCAATTCAGTGGAGTATGCAAGAGTGAGATGCGAATATAGTGTCGCGCTTCCCGCATACTCTTCACCTATCGTCAAGACCCAAGATCGAGGCACTCACAGCGTTTAAATGCGAATTTGTTTCCGATATTCACGAAATACTTACGATGTAGTCGATAAATTCTGATTATTATTAATATTATTTTTTAAATCAATGCGTAAATATATTATGGAGGAATACCTAAAATCTTAACCTTGTATTTATTATATTTATAGAGATATTGATGGTTATTAGAAGCAACGTGTAGAAGATACCCAACACAGGGAAGGAAAGGTTAATAATGCGTCGGAAGATCCACATCTCAAAAATCTCAATTCTACGTGACGTGTCCTTGTACAGTATTCATATCTCCATCCTATAGAGAAGAGTTGAGAAGATGTAGCAACGAGCCATACGCATTTTAATTTTCAAGCTCAGGTTTTGGCATGTCAAGAGAGAATTCATTTTAATCCAAGCACTTTCAGCTTCTCTATCCTCGCCTGTATTTACTGATATGAATTGCATTGTTCATTTATACACATGTTCAAATATTTGTATTGATTCACATGTCGTGTAGGTTCGCTGCGAATTATTAGATTTGGACAGTTGAAAGTTCTGTGATACCAATCAATAATTTAGTTTTTTCATTTCCCTGTCGAGGTTGGCCGAGAGAACAGAGTACCAGACTTTCCAATCTCGAAACACATTCTTAGCCTCTTCTTCGTCCATTCATCTAACATATATTATATTATATTGCATTTTCGTTGTTTACAATAAAACCTGGCGGGTGGTTTGTCATGTGGCAATATATTCCAACCAACTTGAATTCTGTTTTTGATTGTAACTGTAAATGTTTTTTTTTAATCTGTGCTCTTTGTAGCCCATTTAGGGATTCGAACCCACAGCCTCCGGGCTAGAAGACAGGCGTCTTATCGACTGGGCAACAGAGGAAGTCATACATTATATCACATCATATATGTTTAAGGGTAGGCAGATAATTTATTTTTTTTAAATATCGTAATACATTCTCAGTTTTTTTGCAATCAGAAATTCCCCAACTCTCTCCTTTCATTATTTTCCTTTTAACCAAAATTAATATGTAGAAAAAAATCTGATAAAGTTAATACTTAACGATTGAGTTATTTCTACACTTTTAATGGTTAAAAAGTAAGTTATCCGTTACAGAATCAGTTAATTTGACTTCAATTGGGTCTGTCAATCAGACATAATGGTGTTGTCAAGTTTCAAAGATGCGTAACTCGCGTGAAATTGAGTTGGAACGACCGCCATCGTTCTTGGTAGTCAAAACTGGCAGTCTTATCGTTTAATCAAGTAGGTTTATATGCATCGTTGATATCGGAAAGTAGTATTTTGGTTGACTTTAGAATGCAAACTTCTGAAAAAACGTTGATATGAATAGGTCATAAGACAACAAACGGTAATAAGAATAACAATGAGATGAAAGCTTAGCATTTCTCGGATGGCAACTCCATAGAAACACTTTATCATTAATTTTGCTTGAGGAACGATAATTTTTTTTATCGATCGATACAGTCGAATCCAGGCATTTGTCAGTCGTGTTCATACCATACTACAGTGGCCCATGATAGGCTGAAGGATGTACATCACTGTACTGCGCATACTGCCGTCGTCGCCCTGGCAGTATGCGGAGTAACTCCTGTTGGAACCGTAACTTCTGATTATCTTCGAACGCTGATTCTTTCTGGCTGACCTTCCTCATTTTCAAAAAAATAGGGGCCGATAACTCTTTCAACCATAACACCGCACCAAACAGTGCGTTTTTGGGGATGCATTGATGCTAATGTAATTCCCTGGGATTCTCAGTGGCCCAAAATCTGCAGTTTTGTTTGTTGATGTACCCGTTTCAATGAAAATGGGCCTTATCACTCATTATCAAGTTGTTCAAAAAGTTGTTGTAATCTCTGGCTAGGTGTTGAAATCAAATGGCGTACTGCAGGTGCTACTGAGTATTTTGGGGTAATAAAGCTCTATAACCTGTAAAAAAAAGATTAAAAATGAACAAGTTATGACTTTTTCAAACCCTTTAGTCTTTCAGTGTAGTACAAATATGTAGTACACTCTTCATATATAAAAAAATAATCCACCATTATTCTTTAACATAATCCACCATTATTCTTTAATAATCCACCATTATTCTTTGATAATCCACCATTATTCTTTAAAAAATAATCCAACATTATTTTGTATTTTTTTTCATCTGGTGAAGAGAGTTGGCATTGATAATAATAATCAAATGCTCAACATTGAAACAGATTAAAAGAGTTGAAATATTAATGTCAAATTTACGTATCATCACGTTATTTCCCCATCGAGGTTAGCAGAGAGAACAGAGCGCCAGACTTTCCTATCTCGACACACTTTCTTCGCCTCTTCTACATCCATACACCTTCTCATACAAGTCCAACGATTACTCTGACTTTTTATTTTTCCTTCTTTGAAAATATCCTTCAATCGATCCAAACATAGTTTGCTTGACCTTTCTCTTCTACCACACATTTCACTCACATTTGCACTATATATTTGTTTTCTTAATTTTTCTTCACTCATTCGTTCCATGTGCCCAAACCGTCTCAGAGTACTCTACTTTATCTTATTCAACAATTCAGTCTAAAGTTCACAATCGTCCCTAATAACTTCACACCGTGTTCTGTTATACATGTCAAAAAAATGTAATATTTAAACAGGTGAAGAGACAAAATATTAATTTATCTCAAATTCGACAAAAAAAATAAAAATAAGAAATACTAACAAGAAAAAATGTGATAAAGCTCCTCCTGCCAACCACATTCGCATCGTCAAAAAATGTGATAAAGCTCCTCCTGCCAACCACATTCGCATCGTCAAAAATGTGATAAAGCTGCTCCTGCCAACCACATTCACTTCTTCAAAAATGTGATAAAGCTCCTCCTGCCAACCACATTCGCATCGTCAAAAATGTGATAAAGCTCCTCCTGCCAACCAATTTCGCATCGTCAAAAATGTGATAAAGCTCCTCCTGCCAACCACATTCGCATCGTTAAAAATGTGATAAAGCTCCTCCTGCCAACCACATTCGCATCGTCAAAAATATGATAAAGCTCCTCCTGCCACCCACATTCGCATCGTCAAAAATGTGAGAAAGCTGCTCCTGCCAACCACATTCGCATCTTCAAAAATGTGATAAAGCTGCTCCTGCCAACCACATTCGCATCTTCAAAAATGTGATAAAGCTCCTCCTGCCAACCACATTCGCATCGTCAAAAATGTGATAAAGCTGCTCCTGCCAACCACATTCACTTCTTCAAAAATGTGATAAAGCTCCTCCTGCCAACCACATTCGCATCGTCAAAAATGTGATAAAGCTGCTCCTGCCAACCACATTCGCATCTTCAAAAATGTGATAAAGCTGCTCCTGCCAACCACATTCGCATCTTCAAAAATGTGATAAAGCTCCTCCTGCCAACCACATTCGCATCGTCAAAAATGTGATAAAGCTCCTCCTGCCAACCACATTCGCATCGTCAAAAATGTGATAAAGCTCTTCCTGCCAACCACATTCGCATCGTCAAAAATGTGATAAAGCTCCTCCTGCCAACCAATTTCGCATCGTCAAAAATGTGATAAAGCTGCTCCTGCCAACCACATTCGCATCGTCAAAAATGTGATAAAGCTCTTCCTGCCAACCACATTCGCAGCGTCAAAAATGTGATAAAGCTCCTCCTGCCAACCACATTCGCATCGTCAAAAATGCGATAAAGCTCCTCCTGCCAACCACATTCGCATCGTCAAAAATGTGATAAAGCTGCTCCTGCCAACCACATTCGCATCGTCAAAAATGTGATAAAGCTCTTCCTGCCAACCACATTCGCATCTTCAAAAATGTGATAAAGCTCCTCCTGCCAACCAATTTCGCATCGTCAAAAATGTGATAAAGCTGCTCCTGCCAACCACATTCGCATCGTCAAAAATGTGATAAAGCTCTTCCTGCCAACCACATTCGCATCGTCAAAAATGTGATAAAGCTCCTCCTGCCAACCACATTCGCATCGTCAAAAATGCGATATAGCTCCTCCTGCCAACCACATTCGCATCGTCAAAAATGTGATAAAGCTCTTCCTGCCAACCACATTCGCATCGTCAAAAATGTGATAAAGCTTCTCCTGCCAACCACATTCGCATCGTCAAAAAATGTGATAAAGCTCCTCCTGCCAACCACATTCACATCGTCAAAAAATGTGATAAAGCTCCTCCTGCCAACTACATTCGCATCGTCAAAAATTCAGAATGTGAATTTAGAAGAAGTGAGATTTAGTACGACAGTGACTAAAACGCATGCGATATTTCTAATTCTCATGATTTTTCATTTGCATGGTACCCTTACCTAACACATAATAATTCAGACACGTTAAAAAGCGTAGCCAGAAGATCACATTGTCTTCAGTCCAATAATAGAGCTACGGCTAGAATCTCAATTATTCGATGTCGAATTACGAGTTCCGTACCTACTTTCAAATAGACACGGAATTCGTTATCCGTCATCGGATGAGTTGACAATACTACCCCACACGTGAAAAAGTAACAATACTCGCACGACTATAAAATTAAGCGCTTTTTCCAAGCATACCATCTCGCTGTCGGGATAGGTACAGAGGAGAGAGCTTCAGACTTTCCTATCTCGACACAAATCTTTCGCTTATTCTACATCCAATATACAGTACAAATATGAATGGAAGGTATGGTAGAGAAAGACCAAGGAAAGATTATTGAATTCAGTATATGATATTTTCAAAAAGAAAATGTAAAAGAAATCGTGAGAGTTGTGTATGTCGTCGTCGCTGGGTCTCGTAGTTGAGGATCCTCTCGCCATTCCAACGTCAATTCAGTTGGAAAGCGAAGCTGTGTCGTGAAGTTTGTTTAAAATGAGTAAGCCGTTGCACACCAGCAAACTCACTGTTGTACTAGATCCGATGGCACACCGAAGTGAGACACGATCGGAACATATTGGTATATTTTTTTCTCTTTTTTTTAAAGTGTACACATATGAACACCTTGCCATAGAACTACAATGAAATATCTTATCATGGAACTAGATTTTATTGACATATTTGTACTCCTCTGAATTTGTTTCTAGGTTAGTTCTTTTATTGGACATATTTGTTTTGTTGGACATATTTGTTTTGTTGGACATATTTGTTTTATTGGGCATATTTGTTTTGTTGGACATATTTGTTTTGTTGGACAAATTTGTTTTATTGGACATGTTTGTTTTGTTGGGCATATTTGTTTTGTTGGACATATTTGTTTTGTTGGATATATTTGTTTTGTTGAACATATTTGTTTTATTGGACATATTTGTTTTGTTGGACATATTTGTACTACTCTGAATTTGTTTCTAGGTTAGTTGTTTTATTCGTGAAACATTAATTTATATTTTATCCAATACTATGAGGTACTTACCATTGGGCAGTGCTCTGTTAAACATCGTCCGTAGTGTGAACTAGCTGTCTTCGCGCAGCAGCCAGGCTATCCATCAATACAACCCCATCAATCACCTCCGTAATGGTGTTGTCAAATTACCTCTTGGTCAATTTGCCGGTCGAGTCCATCAAGCACGGAGGCAGCACTAGCAATGGCAAGCTGAAGAATTCTAGTCAGTAATGCCCAACCGGATGGTTTAAAATACTTGTTTTGGATTTAAGTTGAATGAATTACAAGGGTACAGTGGAAATGCGTGCACTGAGAATAATATGTAACGAACTCCGTGGATAAGTTGATAAGGCACATGACTCCCAACTTGGGGGTTGCAGATTCGATTTTTTAAGCATTCTAGTTTGGTTTCACTCAATGCCCTCTTTACTATATTTATAATTGCTTGGAAGAGACTGTTACATAGCAATAAGTCTACCAGTTTGTACTGTATGCAACTAAAGTGTAGTACAGTACAATACAATATATGGTATGTCGATATATGACAGCATAAGAAATATAATTATTAATGATGAATGTGAGCTAAAAACTAATGTGTTAAAAGGAATAAAAGGGAACACGTCGAGGTGGTTTGGACATGTTGAACGAATGAGTGACGAAGAACTGATTAAAAAAAAGTATAGTGCAAGCATAAGTGAGAGTCGTGGTAGAGGATGACCGAGAAAGATATGGCTGGACCAAGTTGATGAAATTTTGCAATAAATAAATTTCGAAGTAAGAATAACAAAAGGATCTGCATGAGAAAATGCATTGATGTAGAAAGCGAGGGAAGTATCTCGTAATAGAAAAAAATGGTACGTTGTCCTCTCCGTCTACCCAAACAGGAAAATTATGTGATGATGTACTCGTATGTACGAGTATGTAGATTTCACAGCCCTATTGAAGTCCAATGGCCAAGCGCATGTCTTCCATTCCGGATCTCTGATACAATTCCAGATATTATTAAAAAATTGTTTCGGTCTTTTTTTATTATACTTAGGTCTTTAAATATAATTATGGTGAATTTAATTTTGGTTATCAAGACCAAAGAAAGTATGGTTGGATTAAGTGAGTGATATTTTGAAAGAAGGAAACGTAAGAAGTCAGGCAAATCAAGTTGTATGAGGTGTATGAATGTAGAAAAGACGAAGATTGTGTGTCGAAATATAAAAGTCTGGTACTTTATCTTTATGTCTATCCAACAGGGTAAGGATGTCATGGTATATACGTAACATATGTCATATAGGTTGGCAATCCCTGCATTACGCAATGTCCGAATTACGAGGCGAAGATTAGGAATGTTTTGAAGGAAGTGCTTTGGTCAAGGCTTATTATCACATTCTCAGCTTCGACCAGCATGTTTCCTGCCTTCTCTGTCTTATTAGTAATATCATTATTACTGCAACTATCGTTTACACTTCCAGCAAGGAGCGTGCGGAGGCAAACAATCCTCTCCGCCTGAGCTTAGTTAACTTTGATGTCTGATACGATACCTGACTGTATCCTTTGCATAAACACAATACTCTCCCCATATTTTTGGACACCCCAATGTCTTACATTTAATTTAGCTCTAGAGGACGTCTCCGTTGTATCTTTCGAATCTGTGCCTGAAAGATGTCGATGTGTCTAAGAGAAATCCACTTCTAAAAAATATTTTTATTTATTAATAAAATCAAAGAAAAAAATCATTTCAGCGTATTTTTCTAACAAGTGTGCCTAGTGCAGTTAGATCAAATGTATTAACAGCATCTTGAAAAAAATATGATCCACCCTAAATCAGTAATTAAATTTTTGATATGATTTTAAATAAAACTTAAAACGCTTAATTAGTTGAAGTTGATTATGCGTTTGAATAAAAAAACCTTACATAAGAACTAAAAAATTCTCGTGTGTAAAAAATTTCTGCTGTCAAATAAAATCGCCAACGGAAATACTGGCAACCCTTAATTAAAACGGGGGTTGCAAATTATCATCCCTGGTGCTTTAATTGCACCTTTTCTCATTTTTAATGGGCACAAAGATTGAATCTATAAGCTGATGTGGAATGATGGATTTACTTATTTATTATATTAACACTTTTTATCCCGATCCCGTGTTTTGATGTGATAACGAGATTCGCGTTGAGTCCCGGTTTCGTATTTTCTCGTGATCGATACTTCTTGCAAAAAATTACATATAACTGGATCTAGCATTTATTTTTTTAAACAATGCCACCTTTTATCGAAAGTTTCCTGTTTTCTAATATGGACAATACCCTATATAATGAAAGAATGCATGCATTAATTCATTTTGGAAATGTGAAGTGAAGTGCTGTGAAGTGTCAAATACAAACAGATGGAGACCAACTACAGTCTCCGGGTTCAAATAAAAAAAAAAAGGAATTTGCAGGATTCCCCAAACAAATTTTAAAAGTATACCATATGTTATATGCTAAGCATAAGAAAATAAGTGAGACCCGGTACATGCTGCCGTAAGGAATGTGATGTACTTAGCTCTCCACGAAAAAAAATATTGCCAGAATTATCGTATGTAACACAATTTTGAAGTATTTTCTACAAACATACAAATGCGAACTTAAATTAGAATTGCGAGTGCGCATGAATATACATACAACTTATCACAAAAATTATATTATAATATTTACCTAATTTATTTTCCTACAATGTTCTGTATTTTATCGACCATTAAAACATGTTACAAAAGTAATACTACAATGAGAATTTCGAGTGCGCAAGGATATAAATACAACTTGTCAAAAAAATTATAAATATTAACATATTTTACTTATTTTATTTTACTACAATGTAATGTATTTTATCGACTATTAAAACATGTTACAAAAGTAAAACTCAAATTACAATATTGAGTGCGCATAGATATAAATACAACTTGTCACAAAAATTATAAATATTTACATATTTTACTTATTTTATTTTACTACAATGTTCTGTATTTTATCGACCATTAAAACATGTTACAAAAGTAACACTCAAATTACAATATTGAGTGCGCATAGATATAAATACAACTTGTCACAAAAATTATAAATATTTACATATTTTACTTATTTTATTTTACTACAATGTAATGTATTTTATCGGCCATTAAAACATGTAACAAAAGTAATACTCAAATTACAATATTGAGTGCACATAGATATAAATACAACTTGTCACAAAAATTATAAATATTTACATATTTTACTTATTGTATTTTACTACAATGTAATGTATTTTATCGACCATTAAAACATGTAACAAAAGTAATACTCAAATTACAATATTGAGTGCACATAGATATAAATACAACTTGTCACAAAAATTATAAATATTTACATATTTTACTTATTGTATTTTACTACGATGTAATGTATTTTATCGACCATTAAAACATGTAACAAAAGTAATACTCAAATTACAATATTGAGTGCACATAGATATAAATACAACTTGTCAAAAAAATTATAAATATTTACATATTTTACTTATTGTATTTTACTACGATGTAATGTATTTTATCGACCATTAAAACATGTAACAAAAGTAATACTCAAATTACAATATTGAGTGCACATAGATATAAATACAACTTGTCAAAAAAATTATAAATATTAACATATTTTACTTATTTTATTTTACTACGATGTAATATATTTTATCGACCATAAAACATGTTTCAAAAGTAACACTCAAATTACAATATTGAGTGCGCATAGATATAAAAACAATTTGTCACAAAAATTATAATAAATTCAAATACTCATGAATAAATTATAAAAACTATGTTAATGATATATGGATGAATGTATTCACAATAGTTCATATTTAACATTTTTGATAACCACGAGTGTTCAATACCACAGCTTAGAAAACTTTGATAACCACGAGTGTTCAATGCCACAGCTTAACAAACTTTGATAACCATGAGTATTCAATGCCCCAGCTTAGCAAACTTTGATAACCACGAGTGTTCAATGGCACAGCTTAGCGAAGTTTGATAACCATGAGTGTTCAATGCCACAGCTTAGCAAACTTTGATAACCATGAGTGTTCAATGCCACAGCTTAGCAAAATTTGATAACCAGGAGTGTTCAATGATACAGCTTAGTAATCTTATAATATAATTTATAAAAAAAATGTAATTGTTTATCTTAATATTGTAATTATTTTATTGAATTTACGACATAATAGTGTATTTAACAAATAAACGTACATGAGATAAGTCAATACAAAAACTTAAAATTATTGACAAAAATACAGAATGTTATCTTAAACTAACATGTTTATACAAAAAAGCAGTAGTAATAATAACAAAGTAATTCATATAAAATTATTTCATATTAATGTGTACATTTAAATTATATATGTACGCATATTACAAAACATTACCAAATTTTGCCAAATTGACTTATGTTACGTAATTTATAGTGATCAAATACGTAGATTTATTATTAGTGGAACAATCCTTACATAGAACAAGAAGAATTGGATTTTTTGATTATTTTATGGATAGATCTTAAAAATTCAACAAGGTACAAGTTTCTTTGCAGAATCGAAACATTCTAAATGTTGATGCAAGATTACTCAACTCCAGAGATAAAGTATTGTTCTTACATGTTTTGTTTATATTGAGTTATTTATATTGATGAAGGAAAGTACATTCAATGTCATCCGAAATGGAAAAGGTAAAACAGTTTATTTTTTTTTTAGTTTATGTTCAACACTATATTCATTCATATTTTCCATAGCTTGTCCCTTATCACGCGGTTGTATGTTTTTGGTCGTTTTAACGTTGTTTTCACAATCATACGTAAAAAAGAAAATCTGATCCACGTACCCTTTTCTACTTGAAAGGCACCCAGAGCATCCAACACTTTTTTTTCAGTTTTTCTTTTCACTCTTTCAATCAGAATTTCAATGATATCACAGATGTATCTGTAGAGAAGAGAGTAAGATGTAAAGTAGAGGTTTGTTGTGTGAAGGAAAAGACGTCATCATCCACGGTCATCCGAAATGGTATTTTTTTTATAGCATACTCGTAACATTAACACGGGGTTGGGGGAAGCAAGCTGCAAACTGCCTGCATCGTCTATACAAATCGGCATTGCTCATATACATATAAACATACCGTCACGCCATTTCCCTGTTGGGGTAGGCAGATAGGACTGAACGGCAGACTTTCCGATCACGACAGACATCATTAGCTTCGTAATTTATTTTTATCAAACACTGTTTATTCCACTTTTTTGTGATGGTATAACCCTACCGGTTTCAAGGCTTTCACCTCATTTTCAGGGGAGCGCAAACAAGACTGAAGATGAGGGGAAAGCCTTGAAACCAGTAGGGTTATACCGTCACAAAAAAGTAGAATAAACAGTGTTTGATAAAAATAAATTACAATGTCTTTAAACCTCCACAATGTTAATGCCTTAACTACAATATAAACAACATCATTAGATTCTTCTACATCCATGAAACTTCTACGATTTCTCTGATTTTCTACATTTCCATCTTTCAGAATATAATTCCCTTGATCCAACCATACAGTTCTCGGTCTTCCTTCTCACAAGCCTTTCACTCACATTTGCACTTTAAATCTGTTAGACTTTCTTCATTTATTCGTTCCACATGTCCAAACCTTCTAAGCATGCTCTTCTTTACTTAGTACATCAGCTTTAAATTTACATTCATCCCTAATCACTTCATTCCGTATTCTATCATACATTGTCACCCCATGTTTTCTCATCCATATAGGTACCATAAATAATACCCATATTGGTACCATTAATATCAGCGATAAATAAAACCATCGCCAAGAAATTTATCAGAATATTTTCTCACGCTTCAATATATTCTTTAATATATTCTTCTCTATGGCATCTGAAAAAAAAACTAATAATTGCGACCCCAACCGCCATGGCTATTTTTCAATACACGGTCCGAGTTCAGAGGTGAGGCATCGCGGAGTAGCGCGTTCATTTTAAATAATTGCTCGCATAATTAACTAAGACTAATGCTAGGTTTCGAATACGAATTTAATTTGCAGTTTAACTACTATATTAGTAATGTATAACTGAACTACGGTTTTTGTAGTTAACCCACTTGTTGTCATTTTTAAAATGCATATGTACATCAAACTATCAAAAGTCTATCGGAATGTTTTAAAAATATCATTGTGGTCTGATGAATTTACCTATCTTGGGCATTTTAAATTATTACTTTACAATTACTAAAATTATATGATATAAATTAAAACTATTATACAAAACACAAGATGGTGGTAATAATTTCAAATATTTTAATTCAATAAGCTATCGTTCCATTCTGTGGAGGAACTCCCGTTGCACGCTCTGTTTGCACCAAAATTAAAACAACAAGAAGAAACCCACACTCACGAGCTCACAAAAATCTTTCCCACTCGTCATTCATCCTGAAAGCCCAAGTACTCAAAATTCTGTCGCAATAACAACCACGCTCCGATCGACTGTCTAAATGGTTTTCCCACCTTTACCTTTATTGAAGTCGGCACGCCATTGTATGTAATGGGAGCCAAATAAGTATATTGTCTTTGGGCAAAAGAGGTTTTAACTCTAGGGATGGTGAACATTTCATTAGTTGCCATGCGTGTCATGTGAGTCTGCTGAGTCGGCATCTTCCCTTCCTCTCGATGGTAGTGTCAGAGAATGGATTTGAGATGTAAATTGGCTATGTTCAGGACCTGATACTCTCTGAAAAGCTCCGCCGTGGGATACCGAGCAGGAAGTTTATTAATTATTTTCACAATCAATTTTTGGGAAACCTGCAGTATGTGTTTTTGGGTTAAGGTGCATCCCCCCCAAACTGATATACCGTAAGAAAGTGCTGACTGACATAAGGCGAAGTATATACTTTTAAGAATATTTTAACTGAGCACATTTCGAATCATACGGAATATGAATCCTAGTTTTCTGATTTTTGCGCTCAAAGTGTTAATATGGACCTCCCAACGAAGGAACTGATCAACATAAACTCCAAGGTACTTTATACTATCAACCCTTTCCAAGGAAACACAACTACAGTCAGCCATGGGTGAACAAGTGTGTAGTGTTATGTATTTATTTGTAGGTGCTTGAGTTCTTGTAGATATGCTAAATGTAATGTATTTAGTTTTTTGGGAATTTAGAGTCAATAAATTTGAGTCCATCTATTCTTTAACTACACGTAATTCTTCGTTAGCCTTTGAGAATGCATCATCCCATGTTCGGCCTTCGAATAGAAGAACCTTGTCGTCCGCAAAAGTAATAATCTTACCCCTGATAGAAAGATTACACAACTGATTGACATATATCAGGAACAATATAGGTCCCAGAACACTACCCAGAGGTACTCCGAATCTCACAGATAAGCGGATAGGTTATTATAATGACAGCTTAGTATATTCAGTATTATGTATTTTTACATTAAAATATGGTTCCAGTGGAGGGGGAAAAAAGGAGCAGATAAAATTATTATTCTAAAAATATGTTATGTTGTATATAAACATTGTTATTTTATGAAGGGTAATTAACGTATGAAGGGCAATCAACTTATGAAATTTTATGAGAGGTAGTAAACTCTTAAGGGTAAAAGGTAAGTGATAGTTATAACAATGACAGCGTCAACAGATCGCTGGTTCAACCCCCGCACTGTTCTACCCCTCTTGAATGACACAGGCATTTTTACACCTAGTATTCGGGAGTAAAAGGATACCTATGACTTCAATTATACATCTTCTTTAAAAAAACACAGTTGTAGTTCGGTGTACCATCGGATCCAGTACAGTGGTGTGACCGATGAGTTTGCTGGCTTGCAACGGCTCACTCCCTAACGGAGAATAAAGAAAAAATAAGAACTCTACGTCACACCTTTGCTTTCCAACTGAATTGACAAGAATATCTTCGACTATGAGGCCCAGCAACGACGATAACATAGAAGTGTTTTTTTAATTTATTTAGGAAGTTGTCATTGTTATTTCTTTTTCTTATACAAATCGCATACAGCATACAATTAATATCATAAAACACTTTTTTTTTCAATGTGTCAGATTTGGTAATTGACATATATTGAAGAGTGTGGCTGAAAATAGTATTTGGCACCAGTAACTCAGCGTTCGAGCTAAGAATCACTGGAGTAGGCACGGAATTAACGTTTCGTTATTGTATGTATTTGTAACACTATCGCATAGTGAAGAAGCAAAAACACTTTCAGAAGTACTCGATGTGTACGAGTATTGTTAACAGACGATCTTCTTTACCAAACTAGAACCAACAATACATACATACCATCACACTATTTCCCTGTCGGAGTAGGTAGAGAGGACAAGACTTGCCTATCTCCATACACAGTATTCATTTCTTCTGCATTCATACATGTTCTCATACAATTTCATCGACTCACCCCGACAGGGAGACGGCGTGATGGTATGTATGCATAAATATCTGATTGGCTGGAAGAGACTGTATCTTAAAGAGACTGCATCTTAACAATAAGCCCGCTAGATTTTTATACAGTGAATTGACTCGTTAAAATGCAAAACCCGCTCAGGAAGACTTTTTCAGTTTTGAGTAAATTATGATTCTTCTTCTTCCTAGTGTCATGTCAGGTCCCCCCAACGTTGAATATCACTTGAGAGTAGATATCTTTGTCCCCGGCAGCCCGAAAAATCTCCAACGCCCCTTATGCAAAGATTGCAAAATGCTTGCTGTAGGTATTGTTTCAACATTCCCCCCAGAGGACACATCACCCCTTTTTTGAGAGCTTTTAAAATTATTGACATGAAACAAAGACGGTTTCTTCACTTAAGCGTACTCATGCATAAAATTACCAGTACAAAAATGCCACTTTATCTCTTCGAAAAACTGAATTGGTCTAGAAACTTTCACGGCTACGAGACTAGAGGCAGAGAGACTCTTTTACTTATCCCAAACCATAACCTAACACTGTTCAGGGGATCCTTCTCATACTCAGCCAGCAAATGCTGGAATGAGTTGCCCCAGGCCTTGAAGGAGCGGGTGAATAGTTATACCTTCAGAGATGCTCTAAAGCGTTATCTTCTGGGTGGTTAATGGTTTTCTCAGTGGTTAATGGGGTTCTCAGTGGTTAAGGGGTCTCTTGTTTGCTTTTCTTTCTTATTTTCTTTCTTTTCTCTCTTTTCGCTGGTGGTGAATCGAGGATTGTACATACGTGTTTGTGCATCATTTCCTCATTAATTCTTTTAAAACTGCTTATCTATTTCAATGTATTACTGCCTAACTATTTCAATGTTGTCTCAACTATCTTACTTCCCATTTGTCATTATGTAAAATTTGGACTCCTTTGGAGTTTTCTCTTCTTTTTTTTTCTCGTTCTTGCTGAAAGTTAACCTGAGGTGGTATATGTGGGTTTACTTTTTATTTTGTTTACTGCCATACGTATTTGTTTTTCTTTTTTCTTTTTTATTATATTTATTCTTTAATCTAGATATGCGGGGGTGTGGGATGGAAGCCCCCTGATGCCCTTGCGGTCGGGCTCGCCCTACATTGGTGGGGTGTATCTCGGCCGTGGGAATGTTTGTGGGATGAGCCCGGACCTTTTGGTGTATTCTTTCTTGAATGTATTTTTTTTCTTTTTTGTCATCTACTATATTTATTTTCTGTGTTTATTTTTTTGTATATATTCCTGTTTCTACGTGTTTAAGGGTGTGGGCTGAAAAACATCTGGTGTCCCCGTGGCTGGGTTCGCCCTATATTGGTGGGGTGTATTTTGGCCGAGGGGATGCTATTAGATGAGCCCAGACCTTTTGACAGCTTCTGTGTTGGATGTATTGTCTGCAATTTATGTGTTTTAGAAGTGTTATTCAGGTGTGATCTTGTACATACTATGTTGCTGTCAATAAACCTAATATTTATTTATTTATTTATTTATGCCACTACAATCACGTATATTGCGGAGCCAGGAGATTTGCCTCCTGCCAACACCTCTTCTGCCTTCTATTTTGTCTTGGATGATCAGGTGCAGTAATTTGTACTTTGCTCCTCTAAGTACATGACCCAAGTAGGATACCTTTCGGATTTTAATATAAGTCAGCAACTCTCTATCAACTTCGGCTCTTTGAAGAACCCTTGTGATGCTGACCATATCCGTACAGGGTATCCGTAGCATTCTCCGGTGCATCCACATTTTGAATGCTTAACTACTTCAAATGTAAATTAAATATTAACGCGGTATATTTTCTGTTTCACGCCTTTAGAAGCAATAAATAATAACACTATAATAATTTAATACAAGGAAAAATGAAATATTTTTTATTAATTTATATGCAAAGTAAAATTTTACACTCGTCATCTTCCAGATCGGGTTTTTCATCTTGACGACGCAATCGTTAAATAAATTATTTTTATTCATATTTATTTTAAGTGTCGATAGGCAAAGGGTTAATATTTTTCATGGTTAATATGATAAAAAAATATATGTAACGTTAGAATAATACAGTAATATATAATGTGTTATGTATGCTTTGTTACGGAATTCTCAGTAGCATTAAATTCGATATTTTTCTTTACAGGATTTTTTTAAGGTTTGTCTAGACGTTGAGATCAAAGTTGAGCAGTTAATTTACAGGATTTTCTATAGATAACTCATTACTCTAAATTATGCATCCATTTTTTATTGAATGACAATGAACCAACACCATAGGACTAAAGATGTTAAGGATTCTGGGAGTATTCGCATGCATTCAACCTATACCTGGTTGATGGAAGTAGATTCTGCACAGAAACAAAAACCGACTCTTGTACAAAAACCAGTATGGAGTTTGGCATCATTTTTGACAACCACTGTTGTGTACTATAAACGTTTTATTAAATACTATATTTCTTATTACTTTGTTTTTGCTTCTTAACGTTCCTCTCAACGCTGCAGGTTGGCAATCATCATGGCTATTTTTAATTTATCTGCGGCTGCAGATAAATTAAAATTAGCCATGCAGAAATTAAGAGAAGACGTGTTTCCTTCCCAATTTTGTTTTCCTCTTCGCCGTCTACTTTTTCCTAGGATTTCACATCACACTTTTATTGTTATTAATTTTTTTTTTCAAAATTTTGTACCTTATTATTTCGTCACGCATAATTTGCCTCTTCAACATCCATACACCTTATCGGATGCCTCCTTCGATTTCCCTTACTTCTTAATTATTATTTTTTTATTTATATTTAACTTGATCCAACGGTATTTCCCTTGGTCTACCTGTACCACGCTTTCCCCTCACATTTGAGCTATATATTTGTTTTGTTTTTATTTCATCATGCATTCGTCCCACGTGTTGTTCATATGAATCAAATCCATTCTTTGTATATCACAAACATACCAAAACGCCATTTCACTGTCAGAGTAGGCAGATAAGACAAAGCGCCATAATTTTCTTTATCGTCACACACATCCTTAGCCTCTTCTACATCCATACACATTCATATACAACTTTTACGATCATTCAGATTTTCTACTTTTCCTCCTTTCAGAATATCCTCTACTTGATTCAACCATATTTTAATTGTTCTTACTCTCACACACCTTTCACTAACATTTGCACTATATATCTGCTTTGTTAGCCTTTCTTCAATCATTCGTTCCACATGACCAAACCGTCTCAGCATGCTCTTCTTCATCTTACTTAACACATCAGGCTTATGTTTATAATCATTCCTTATCACTTGGTTCCGTATTCTATCAAACATTGCCACTTCATTTATTATTCTCAATGCAAGCATTAAGTTGGCTCCTCTCAGTATTTTTCCACGTTCACGTTTCACTCCCAAACATCGTTGGCACCAAAATGCTATTGTGGACTATCATCCTAACAAATGTTGATACTGTCCGGTCTAACTAAATACATTTTAGAGCCCCATTGACTTTATTTCCTGTCGCTACACGCCGTTCGATATCCCTCTTTCTACTATTCTATCATCTGAGAAAATACTACCCAAGTAGCTGAATTCCTCAACTTGCTCCAATCTTATTATCAAGTACAAATAATTAAAATATATCTTAACAAATTGATATTGTCCGGTCTAACTAAATGCACTTCAGAGCCCAGTTGACTTTGTTTCATATTGCTACTCGCCGTTCGATATCCCTCTCTCTACTATTCCATCATCTGAGAAAATACTACCCAAGTTGCAGAGTCCCTCAACTTGTTACAATCTTATTATTAGGTTCAAATAATTAAAATATATCCATTTGTAATAGAAATCTTCGTGCTTCCTGACAGGCGCTTATTCTCTTAAAACGAATCCTTTTGTTAAATACGAGTTGATGGTTCTTTTTTTAATAAAGCGTAATTAAAAGTAACGTCCCAACTTCGCGCCCCGTCCAGTGCGGCCTCCATCATTAGCTGGGTAATGTTGCGAGGTTATTGGGAGCTGGACTATACTAACGGAATGGCATATATCTTCCAATTGTAAGGAAATATGCTCAAATTGAGACACGTACATAGCGCTTAATATTTTTTTTTCTATTCCACTTTGCACGGATTTCTCCTGAAATGCAACGAGGATCTGTTTCTTATTAGCTTATTCGTAAGGAAGAATATTAGCCAGGATTCTTCTCATACTGCTAGTAGGTACCGAGAATCTATCCACAGTGTCACTCAGTTGATTCAATATCTCTATACCACGCGTGACTGAGTGTTTAGCCATGATATTCCTACTGTACGTTGATATGTAGAACATAGGGTGATTCATTGCACGGCTATATTTATTAGGTGTATATAAACTTAGTGCTTCTAGTATCGCGGGACAGTTAAACAACCTTGAAAAACCTTTAGTAGGAATATCGCAATCGATTCTTGCCTACTTGTTTCGAGACTTCTATTTACCTATAGTTACACACCGTGAGAAGTTCGACATGGTGCGCATATTTTGGGTAATCCCCCATTGTTCTGTACCATAGATATCAGAAGTTTTTTTTTTTGTATTTGTTTTAAATTATTCTTATATTTGAGCTGATGAGGATCCAAAACTGTTGATGAATATTCTAGTTTAGTTCTTAGTTATTATTAAATATATAAGTTTTGAAGGATATCGGTACTGTTAAATTATCTAGGTATTGTATAGTCACCAATCGGAAAAAAAGCTATTTATTTTTTCATGTTATATGTCCTCAGTAAGATACAGGCTAAAGTCTAGTTTACTTGGTAAACGACAAATGAAGGGCAATAAACTCAGATCCATGGTACTTGTGTGTCCATTTTAAATTGCCTATTATTTTTTCATAAATGATGTTATAAAATTTCTTTTCATGTATAAATAATTAAATTAAATAAAACTGGTGCATATAAAAGGGTAATCTCTATTGTCCCCTACTGTAAAATTTTGTATATGTTTTAAATGTGTCAAACAAAAAAAAGTGTTTTGTTGGGTCCATTTTGTAAATACACGTCAAATCAGCGTATTGGCTCTTCCAGTTCATGTACTCGTATATGTTGTCAGACTTCAAAAATGAATCTAACAGCTAATGTAAACACCTTCAAAAATGAATCTAACAGTGGAGAATACAAGAAAATCGCAATCGATAAAAGTGTTAAATGAACATATAGCTCCTAAATGGCCAACACTCCCCTCAAACTACGAAGATTATTAGTGGTTTAGTTTCGCTAAACTCATTACAAATTTAGCACCTGATTGGGAACAGAACGAAAACGTTTATCGGTGATTTTTTCTTGTCAGAGGTCAGGCGTAGCTCTGAATTATATTTCTTTGATTTTTTTTATAACGTGAGAACGTGTTTTTTGTCTATGGTATTAAGACAAATAGTTCAACTATATTAACTTTTATTTTGTGACATAGACATATTATTTATTTAAATTGACTTCCACCCGATATATTATTTAATAAGATGGAAAAATGTGTTCACGTGGACGTTTAAAAGGCTGAAAAAACCAGAATACTCGAAATAAAAATAAATGCTGTTAAACTGTGTGTACTGAGAGTTTCCAAGTTGATGGTTTGCTCGGAGTGTCGGTCCGATTGTCGGACAGCTTACTCCTTCATCGGTTGTGTAAAAACGGACTTTGGGAAATTAATTTTGGATTGTTTGGTGGGGTGTACTGAGAGTACATGTGGTAAAATGTATAAAGGTATAACTAATTATGGTAAAGTGTGTGAACTTAAAGCTAATGTATTAGGTGTTAACATAAGTTTTGTCCGTTTTTTTTTTCAATTTAAAAATGAGCATCAAAAGAAAAACAAAATGGGGGATCTTCATGAATAATATGGTTTAAGCGGTCCTCATCGAAGTCCACTGGTCGTCCGGAGAGCTCCTTGTCTTTCAGGTCAAAATTACCGTCTTTGAAACGCAAAAACCATCGACGAGCTGTCATTTAATTCATAGCATCTTCATTGTCCACTTCGCAAATATCACGAGCAGCTTTGGCAGCTTTATTCCCTAGATTGAACGCGAACAGGAGGTGTCGAAAATGCTGACTTTCGTCTACTTGACATTCCATTTTGAAGGCTTGTAATCAAATAAAATGATATATGTCTTTACATAATCAAATAAAATGATATAGTAAAAGCAAACACAATATCATGTAGAGCAGAATTTTTTTTTTCGAATGACGTATAACATTTACCATTTTGTTTTACTTTTGGTGCTCATTTTTAAATTGAAAAAAAAACAGACACAACTTATGTTAACACCAAATATTAAAAATTATGAAGTTTGGACATCTACGGTATACACATATAAATGAAGAATGACGAAGAACACAAATATACAATGCAAATTATGAAGTTTGGGAAGGTACAGGCGTAGAACAAGCGAAATATGTGTGTCATGATAGAAACATTTGGTGGTCTGTCTTCTCTGCTTATCCGATAAGAAAATGGCATAATAGTATACATGTTCTAATTTAATTTGAAAATATAAGGGTCCTAGTCTCGTAAAAAAGTTACAATTCAAACATGCGCTTGTGTGAGTGTTGTAACGTTTTTACATGTGGTGTAGTATTTTATTGCTAACAGGTGCAATGGTGAATCGCGAGTTCCGTGCCTATTCTAATAGCTCTAAACTCGACAATGTTATCTCCTAATCACGTTATTCTTAACATCCAAAGTACTAATTCAAATATACTGAAGGGTACAATTTAAATGATAAAAAAAAACATATATCCGCATGCGAGAAATTTTTGAGATGAAGTAGTTTATCGATGGTGATGACAATCATATTTGAACGCGAGTGATTATTGCCTATCGAAATGAGAATAAGTCATTAAAAATGCCTATCGAAAAAGTCATTAAAATGCCTAAAAATTACTGCCTATCGAAAAACAGGTCTGTACCTTCTCCTTTGATTATCTACTTTTGATCCACAAATTGTAAAATATTTTTTGTATATAAAGTTGCTGAACGAAATGTTGGACCCAGTTTTAAAATGCTTTATAAAAGCGATCGGGGAAGTCAGAGATGACAAAGTGACAGAATTTCCTATTTCGTCACACATATTAAACTTATTTTCCAGACATACACTTTCTCATACAACTTCTACGATTTCTCAGACATTTTTTACGTTTCCTCGTTTTGGAGTATCATTCACTTGATCCAACCTTACTTTCTTTGATCTTCGTCTCACATGCCTTCCATTCACATTTGAACTATATATCTGTCTTTCTTCATTCATTCGTTCCATATCTCCAAACCATCTCAGCGTGCTTTCTTCATATTATCATCACTTTATGCCTTAAGTTCACATTTATCTTATCACTTCATTCCGTATTCTGTCATATATTGTCATTCCGTGTATTCTTCTCAATGCATATACAATATTTATTCCGCTCTCCAGTCAGTATATTTCTACATCCACGTTTCATTCCATACAACAAAGTTGGCACTAAAATACTATTGTGGACTTAGCAGATTTTGTTTCTGTCCGGTTTGAGTCTTAAACACACAAGAGCCTTAAGTTCACATTCAACCTTAATCACTTCATTTCCGGGGTA